>WEIV01017154.1:196250-226668 GCA_013390005.1 Calyptomena viridis
CGGAACTTAAACAGGGTTTTTTCTAAGTCAAGCCAGACTTAACATAGCTCAATTGGTTATTCTCAAAATTGTCTTATTGCTTTTAAAATGGAGAACATGTCTTGAGCAAAAACCCTGGAGTTACAAGAAAAGAGCCTAGCACTAGCCCTTGATTATTCTGGAATATAATTAAATGCTCTATTCTATTATAAGATGGGTGTTACAGTAAATACCACTGAATTTGTTGTGTACTTACTCGAGGTAGGTGATCTTGAGTGTTATAACTGGCATCATAATCAGACAGGATGTCAAGTACTTCAGAATACATATCAATCAAGGATTTCTACAAAAAAGGAGTACAGAGGGAAAACACAGCCAATTAAGACAACAAAGACTGGGTTTCAGACTACTTCATCTATAGACTCGTGTAAATGTGCTTTTATTCTCTCCTGATGGTTTGAAACTTCAACTGTCTGTACTGCAGCAAGATCTTGGTTTTATGAAGAACAATACCAAGTAAAGTCACTCCTTGCCTCCTGTGGATGAAAATACTACAGCATTTTGCTGAAGGAAGAAGGTAAGAGTTCTTACTTTTGTACAGCATAAGAGAACAACAGAACTCAAACTTCAGCTTCCAAGTTAAGAAGCTGAATTGAATTCCTTCCATTGAACATCCTAACTTGCATCTTTAGTTTGATGAATGATAAGCATTAAAAGGGTATAGAGTTACCAATCTCATTCTGTACAAATAAGAACTCTATCTTCCAGTTCTGAGAGGAAAGAGCATGATCAAAATTGGTCAGGGAGCTATTTAGTTAGATGTGGTAACCCCTCTGTGCTCTTGAACTGAGGCAATTTCCAAAAGCTATATAATTAAAAAAAAAGGGATGTATAAAAGCTTGTACGAGTCAAAAAATTAGCAGAAATATCTTAAAATTAATGCTAAAAGCTCATATATGAATTAACAAATACAATTTAGAATAGCAGCACAGAAATAGTGGAAAATACGGCATAACTACATATCTGTGTGGTTTTGCAATACAAAAATACCTTTAACTTCCTCTGATGAATTCCCTTGTCATCTCTTTGCAGTACCAATTTTCTTAATTCTTTGTTCTCCTTCTCCAATCGCTCGAGCATTCTTTGGTATTTGAGCTACAAAAGAGCAGTACAAATATACATGTGTAATTATGGAAATAGTACACTCACATGAGCAAAGTTTTACCTATGAAAAAATGCATTATCCTTCAGGAAAGTCCTTGAAAAATATAGAAACCTCTGTGATTGGTACAGTTATTAAAAACACAAGGCCATCAAGAGAAGACTGTTAGAATTATTTTTTTTGCAATGCAACTCATTTGTTTCAAAAGTTTTAAAATGACCACACTGTTCAAACTTGGGAGTACATAAATCAGTCTTGAGGCATCATTTTCAAGGAAGCTACACATACAGAACTGGGTAGCAATTAGTGCCAGTGGGAACTGGCCATGCAATCAAAAAGATCACAGGGCTTAAATGTGAATTTACAAGCCTAGTTTAGACCCTTTTTTCAGCATACAACCTCAGTTCAAGACAACTGCACCAGCTCAGTCCTGTCTAGGAGATAATGATAGTACTCTGAAGATTAGATACATATAGATATAGTTTTGATATCTACTCTGAAAACCATTTTCTATGATGTAGTAATACATTTGGCTTGAGTGTACTTTTAAGAACAAAAGAAATTTCAAGCTGTAATTAAAAAAAAAAAATCTAAGTAATAAATGCATTCAAAACTAGTAAATATATGAGGAGGTTACAAAACCTGTATCCAAACACTGTGGCTGAGCCAAAGGGTCTATCAATTTAGCAGTCTACAGAGAAAAGATTGTAGGAAAAGTGAGCAAGCAAACCAAATACTGACAAATATGATTAATATGCATCAACACTGAAAAAAATCTAGCTTAAAAATAATTAGTTGTGCCTTGCTAATAAAGATTAAAACTTTGTTGGAATGAGGTTGTGCATTCTGTAAGTCATTGTCAGAGGAAGAACAGACTGGACTGACCTTTGGTCTGCACCAACACAGGAGACTCTGCATTGATAAACTCAGAGACTGGAAAAGGCACAGCATTTTTACCAAATATATTTCAGGAGTGCTCTTGCCCAGTACATCTGAGTCTGCTGCACAGAAATCACTGCTTCAGGCATCAGTAACTCAGAAAAGTTACCTGAGTGCGTAAAAGTTCTTCTTGAAGTTGATCAATCTTCTCTTTGTCAGAAACCTACAAAAAATAACCAGGGCTACTATCACTTGTTAAGTTTAACCACTGCAAGTAACTGAATCACAAACTGAAAGCTTCAGTGCACAGAAGAAGAGTGACTTTACATGCATTTTAAAGCAAGTAAAATTCTTCAATCAGCACAAGAGATTTAAAGCTGATGGAAAACTCCACCTGCAACATGAGGTTCCCATCAAAGAATTGCCTGAATTTCAGCACATGCAAAGGCAAAAATTAGCCCTTTAAGGCTTAATACTAGGAAAGTGGGCTTAGAGAAAAGCAACTTTATATGGTGCTGTTTTCTGGCCACTGAAATAAATGTAGTTTTAGTGGTCAAATGTTCATTCTTTGAATTAGCAGGATCTTAATGGGATACAATCACTAAACACCTGCTTGCTATAGAAACTACTTTCAGGTGACTATTCACTATTTCTGAATATTCATCATGATTCTCATTTCATATTTGTTTGCCAGAATTGTAATTCTAAACATGCCACACAATTTCATAAATTTTAGTTAGGCAGGACAGTCTTGAAGGGTTATTTCAAAATTATTTAAACTACGTTAAAAACTGGAAAAATTAGGGTGTTATCATACAAGAGATTTTGAAGTTCAATGCATTAATGTAATAAGATCGGGCACTAAGAACCATTCTTAGACAAATATTCCAAAAATACATTCGTCAAGATGTAATAAACAGTTGTTTAAAACCTTTTAATAACAAAGACAAAAGCAAAAATGGTGAAATACAAACTCCTACGATGTAAATATTAAAAAACAACATAAAATCTAATGTTTTACTGATGAAATATTAAAACTAAAGAATTGTAATCTAAACAATTACTGAAAGCTTCAATATTTAAATAAAGTTCACATAATAAAGCTCATGTGACATTTACAACTCAAGTTAACTTTAGATCAAAAAGAGCATATTATCTAACATGCAGAGGACAGCTGTCATTTAGACATCAATTAATCATGTTACTACAATTTCACAACAGTTGTTACAGACTAAACAAGAAAATCCACAGTTATTCACAGTGACCAGTTAGCTATTAAGCCTGTAATGTACAGAATTGTCTCTGCACTTCATAGAATCCAAGCTGACACTTTCATCTCTGTCCAATTATTTTCTTGGTTCATAAACAGCAAAGAGGAAATGCTGTAAATTAACTTTTCACTCCTGTTAATTAGTTCATTGGTAGCAAAACCACACTGGAAACAGAGTTAGTTTAACAGAGAGGACTGTGGAGCAGCCACAAGGTGATATATGCAAATAAACATTTACATATATACACACTTTCAACACCTCAGAGACATCAGGGGAAAATAAAAATAGGAGGGCAAAGAGAATGGTATGAAGAGTCCAAAGAAGCAAGAAAATTAAGGAAATAAAAAGAAAACCAGAGGTTTCATGTGCTGCAGACTTTCAAAGCAGTTAACATTTTCCTGCTCACTGCTCTAAAGCAACCTGTTCTCAAAGCACTTGTGGGCCCTGATGCACCTGCAAAGTCCATCCCCAGACACCTCTGCCCACAGGGGCACTGTCTCTATGGGCTGAACATGTGCCCCATAACAGTGCTACACATTTTTAAATTGCCAATAAAAGTTAAAACTGATACAACAATCTCAAGTACTAATAGCCACATGGCTAACCTCTGATTTCTACACAAAAAAAGAGTTACAAACTCAACTATTAAAATATGCCCATATAGGCACATCAGTATTTGTTTAATCCAGTTCAGCATGGTTTGTAAATGAAGATTTCTCCTTGTCCCACTGCCAGCATAGAGTTACAAGAAAACTGGACAGCCATTTTTAATCAAAAGTTGCTGCACACAGATGCAGACACCTGTTTACTAAAATTACCAAAAGCTCATTATGGAGTTAAACATTTTGCACATTATTTGCTTTCCAACATTTGTCATGTATTATACAAAACTAAGTACATGCCTCTGAAAATCCAGTACCTTTGAAACCATAGTTACTAGTCTTGTATATTCTTTAACTAGACTGTAAATAATTTTAGATTGATCATCTGTAACACTACAATGGTTTCCAGTAATATAAATGAAATTATCAAGGCCCAGACAAAATGCAGCAGCCACGTACAGTGCAGCTCTGTAAGACTAAACAATTATACTGCTAAATAGTTATGATAAGGCTGATGACCCAAAAAATCAACAGGAAACAATTACATTTTTTGTTTTAATGCCCTCTCCTGATTGAGAGATGGTTCTTATTATTATTCAGTTTACAACTGTGGCAGACTTAATGCTGAGTAATTAAACTAAAACGGAAAAATGTGCAACTAAATCGGGCAACAAAACTTCCAAGAATAAAAATAAAATTATCTTGTTATCTAATAGAGAGGCAAGCAAGACAACTCAGTTAAAAAAACAAGGTTAGTTTACATCCTCTCAAAAGGGCCTGGGATGACTTACTTAAATGGCAGTAATAATTTAATTTTCTAAAGGAGAATCTAGATCAATGATTGGGATCTTTAAGTCATACCCTCATATTAAGATATTAAAAAAAACCAGTTTACCATCTCTTTCAATTTGTTTCAAGCTAAGAGATTAGTGTGACAAGACACATTCCTTGTCAAAAGGCTTGTATGCCAAATGGGACATTTTAATGCTAAAATTAAAGCTTTCTATATGCAAAGGTAGGTAGACCTTCAACATTCAGAAAACAAAAGTACCTACCATGGAGGGCAGGATAACATTTACAAAAATAGCCCTTGAAGTTGCTTCACAGCTTGGGAATTGTGGAATTAGTTGCAACAAAATACTGACAAAGTAGAATTTTAATCAGAAACAAATGTAATACCAAGCTCAATTTTCTTCCTGATCATGTTTGTTAGGCTGACAACTTTTTATATATCAAATATTGTACTGCCTTTCCAGCAATTCTTACAACTTAGTACATTTTATTATAAACTTCAAGCTACTATTTTTCATACTCCAGCTTTCCCAATAAACTCAATATACAATCTGACAGAGGCTGAAGGACTTATCTTTATAAAAAGAAAATAGTAACTGAACAAATAGAGAATATTTAAACCATTGAAAACATCGTTATAACTAAAACACAAATCTGGAAGGGAATGAATGCAAGGACAGTTGTAAGACATTTAGGGAGATAAAATAATCCCAAATAATTGCATTTACATTATATTTGATTGTATGATGTTTAGTCTCAGTATAGGTGAGGATAGAATACACTGGGGTCATTTTAAATCCAGACAAAATATTAACTAAGTAAATTTGAAAAATTAAATGAGGAAAAAATGCTTTCACCACCTTTTTTTTCAATAAGAGGAATATTAGAAGTTTAGAGTGGCCAGGGGTTGTAACTCTAAACCATAAAAAATAATATGGCAAGAAAGTAAAACATTTGAGTACGAAATGCTACTATACTTTCAGAGAGCAGTGATTTTCCTCTGCCAATGGACTAAAAAGCAATTGACAATTACAGCCATGCAACTATGTCTGAAAGCTGAATTCACAGAGTGTGTTCCTCTTTCTGTGGGATTTATCTTCAGATGTAAAGAAGATCATATTCTGTATTCAGTGCTCAATTCCAAAGCTGTTGAAAAGTACAAGTAACCAGAAAGCTTTTGACGGGGCACAGAAATACCAACCAAGCAATGTGGTTAAGAACTACACATTGAAACAGAATACACAACTAAAATATCCAAATTTGGGAAGGATTTCCAACTAATCTCAGCCATATAATAATTAATAAAATTACTTGATTTTAAACGAAGCAAGTAAACTGCAGATGTGCAACAACCACAACATATTATAAATTCCACTTTAAGGTGGAAAACAAACAAAGGACTACCTTTGATGAATATACAGCAGATACTGTTATTAACAGCAGTATTTAATTGTCTGTGCAAAATTGTTTCTTGGGAGCTGCTGTTATTTTCAGCTTGGTAACAATATAAAGCAGGGGAAAAATTTCCTAGAGATATATTGCCTGTGAACAGCTCTGACAAGACAGAGCTACCACAACGAATCAACAGCAAACAGACTGAACATTAATTCACATACTTTCCCTGAATGCATTTTTAATGTATGAACTTTAAATAACAGCTTATATAGAGGCAGTGAACATACAATTTCCAAGTGACACAAAGTACCTGTTCTGCTTTTAACATCACGTTTTAAATGCAACTTGATTAAACTAAACCAGGACTATATATCTGTAGTCCTAATTTGGGCCCCCAATGTAATTAGTTGGCAGCTCAAAGGTAGCAGGCTGGAGGATCTGACTGGTGTGAGTGCAGTGCACATGGTGCCTGTAGCCATCACCTTTCTCTTGTGCTGGGATGAGCCCAGGTTGTACTGGCCAGCGGCTCTGCGCGCTTCCTCCTCGTGCTGCTGGATTTGTTGTTGTAACAGAATGAGTTCACCAAGCAGGCCCTGCCACGAGTTTGTAATAAAAAGGAGAGGAAAAATTTGGGGTTTAAGGAGAACAAAGTTAAACCAAAGGGCATGACAAAGACAGATGAAATACAGGTATGAATGAGTCAGTTCAAACAAAAGTGAAATTTCATTAGCAAGATCTCTTGCTACCTGGAGTGGATGGAACAGCAAAACCATGTATTTCCCAAATCCAGGTAGAACAAAATTATCACCACTTAGCAACATTTTATAATTATATTCAACTTTACCTAAGCATCTAAATCTTTTAAAAATTCAGCAATGCTGGCTTTAAAATATTCTCAAAATGTTCAGAATTTAAACTACTTGTACCAAAAGTTCTGAAGTATCCACAATTTTTCAGAACTTAACTATGCAAGTATCTACAGTGTTTTGGGTATTCTACACACAGCTGTGTGCAACAGCCAACAGGCTCAGCCTTGTCAGCAGAAGTCCCCTTTTTGTCTTCATTCCCAGCAAAACAAAGATGGTTTATAGAAAGATGATTTTTGCCTGCTATTTAACGTTCTCAAACTGACAGAACAGTTTCTAGAGAAAATAAACAAACAAAAAAAACACACTGCAGCTTAAATTCACACTGTCATAATCCTTCCCAATCAACTTCAAAAATCCCTGAAACCCAACCCTTACTCCTTTACCCATTCAGCACTTCCACAAAACTTCTTTTTTTTTTCTCTTCTCCCTCCACACCAAATATTCCTATAATGGCAAGTTGCCTTTCAAAATTAGTTTAGAAATACCAGGCCAGTATCTACTGCAACTTTATGAACAGAGAATGTAGACAAAAGTATTAACGAACTATTTAAATAATGATCTTTGAAAAATATTACATCATCTTCTAAGAAAACATGCAGTAAAATGAAAGGTTTCAAAAATGTATTTCAGGAATCAAAGCAAACCCTGAAATAGAACTTGGGTGTAAGAATTCAAGACATCTATGATCAAGTTATACAATACACACACAGGCATGTACACATAAGGACAAACAACACAGGAGAGAATGGAAAAAGGAGAGAGACAATCAAATGACCAAATATGAACATTTGTTAAACAGTGATTTGTATAATTTCAAGCATAGAAAAATCTTCTCATTTGTATTGTACTGAATCACTTTAAGATTTAATAAATGTCTCTACTGCCAGACTAGCAAATGCATTAGAGCAGCACCAGGAACTCAGGCAAAAGATGTCACTTCTGTACAGCAGCAAGGAGAGAGAGCCTCACAGCCACACTTAGTGTTTGAGGAATAATATTTTGGAGACAAGAAAACACTCAGTATGACCCAACCCTTTAAACATTATGCTATTGGTCCAAAAAATGGAAGAAAAAACACTGAACAAAATCTGCCATGAAGGACTTGTAGCATTTAAAAAGGAAACTTAACAAATGTCTGAAGTCACCAAATCTAACTAGCTAAGGAGTACCTACTTTTTTAGATGTCTGGTACATGTGACACTTATTCCATAGTCAAGTATGAAAAGCCCTTTACAACTACAGTCAACATATTTAATAAGGTATTCAAATAAAAAAATAAAGTGATTTAAAAGGCCTCTCTGTAGCACTTTATTCTTTGTATATATCAGTAATCTTATTATTTTCTTTTTATTTTATTTCTTAATTTATAGCTTTGAATTAAAAATAAATATAAAAATATAAAATATACAGTATAGATATATAGAGAAAATATAAAAAAAAAAAAAAATCAAGAACCTTAAATAGCATAGAACTATACACACAACACCCAGGCTGGTATGAACCCAGATGCAAACAAAAACTTACATCTCTCTGTCTTTGGACAATGGTGTTCCCTACACCAAAGTCAATCATTCCAGTGTAAAATGAGGTTTATTTTAAATAATTTTATGTAGAAAAATCAACAGTGATCCATCAATAGGATTTCAAAAACCAAGTCCTTTACAATCATTACATTATTCTTTTCATTGTCAAAGAAACAATGCAAAGGGGAATAACAGTAGTTGACACATTGGGACAAAAACAAAGCCATAATGAGAATCAGGGTGCAAAATAAACTAAAAAAAAAGGCAAAACAAGTGTTGATATTGTTACTGCATATGCTTTAAACCCCCCTCTATTATTTGACATTAAAAGTTAATATAATGTACTTCAGCTGAATATGACTAATTTAAAAGGAATGCAAAGCATGAAAACGATAGGGAAGGTAAAGAGATCAATTTAAGAATCTGAATCAATGCCACAATTTTATCCAATTACTTATAGCATCAAAGTGGAAATTAAGTTGGGAATACAATGGTGCTATTAATTAAAAAGAGAACATTATGGAAACTTTTTTGCATAACTCATGAGAAAGAATGACACGAGTGAGAATGTTTAAAATCAAAAGGTCTGAGTCCTCCCAAGACTCGAGTCTCCTTCCCTCTCCAGCAGCAGCTCAGTGAAGGGCTGTGCAATACTGTGCCACTTGTTACACAGCCTGAGGTGGCCCTGTGTGGGCCAAGGGAGGCACCCACAGGCTGCAGCTGCTCAGCTCTGCCCCAGGTTCTTCAGGGCAGGAGAGTTTATCAAAGTAACAAAGCACAGAAAGTTCTATCAAAGCTCAAAATCAATAGTTGAGTAATATTTTTTCTCCAACTCCATCAGAGCTTTAACCACTTTTTTTTAATGTTACAGGTTAAGATACAGAACTTGTTTGCTTTAACAGGAAGTTATTTCTTTAATAAATTTTTCCTGGGGACAGACAATAGTGCAAGATAATTTTCTAAGAAGGTAACACAGTCTCAAGCAAAAGTCTGAACTAGTCCCTCACATACAATACATTAAGATAGTTACAAAAACTATAGTGTAGTAAAAATATCTTCTCTCTTCTTTGCCCCAGAACAACATTTCTTATTTAATCCAGGTAAAAAGTGATTTAAACTTCATCAATTTAAATTACGTATCTGAACAACCCAATAATTTTAATCTAGTTCTGTTTTAAAAACACTGTACACCCTTTGGATTAAATGAGAGATTATGAGATACACACATCAGCTGACAAGAAGCAATACAATTGATTTGGTGTTCAGGACATTTTCACTCTCTCAGGTATCTTGCAAACTAACTGGTTTCTTACTCATTCTGCTGAAAGCTTTTAGAGACTCCTCTGAGGATCATGCCCAATGCTCATTCTTCAGAACATTCCTCCAAATGAGTAATTCCTAGATTCCTTAATCAGTTACTATTCTCTTCACAACAAAACAAATAAAACCAGTTCATTAGACACATTTAATACCATACTACAGCACTTTATGCCCCCACACAATCACAATTCTTACACTAGTATGGGCTGGCAATAGTAAGCATTAGATGCAAAAAGGCCATCTAATCCATTGTCTTGAAAATAATAATTCTGCCTGCCAGTAAACTCATTATGCTTTGTTAAACTGATTATGCTTTGTTAGGTATTCCTATGTGCCTTGTTTAAAATCATCTGACCAAAACTGATCATATTAATTAGCAAACCAACAGTTTCTAAGCATAACCTATTGGATAAATTTGGAATAACAAAAATAAGTTGACCAAACTAAATTTTATAAATCATATTAATTTCATATGGGCTGGTATTTTCCATACCACACCCCGTTTCATTGGTGATGTTAAAACATGGATGTCACTGCATCCAAAAAACCACAGGATAATAACAAGTTTTAATGATATTACCAGTATTCAGTAAAAATGTCAGTTGCTTTAATTATCAAAGACAATAAACTAAGATGGCCACTTGTCCACAAATCAATAGTAAGGTACTTTTTAAGTTTTACACAGTGAAACCTGTGCTAAGCAATCACTTAAGACAAAATAAAACAATATAAAGAGACAGCTTACAGACAAAGGGAAATAAAAAGCTAAGTTAATTCTCACATAGAAATCCATCACTGTTCTACAGGGGAAAGAAATGGGTTTAAGATGTGAGCTTTGTACAGGTTTCACTATATATTGTCATGCAGTATTAATGTAGAATCAATGTATACATGCCTGCATATACAGAAAAAGTCACTTATGGAAAAGCCCAGGTTATAGTTCAGACAATTTCAGCTGCAAAAATAACTATATGATAATTTATATCAGGGAATTTGTAAATTATTTTCCTTCTATTTTTTAAGAGAATTTTTAAAAATAAACACAGGAAAAACAAAAAGGCTTTAAAGTATGAGCAACATGACAATTTAGGAACTTAACAGACTCAAGAACACTGTTGATGAAAACAAAAAAGGATTAAACTTCACCTTGTTTACTTCAAGGAAAAAATGCTAAAATTTGAAGTTCTCAAACTACAGCATTTCCAGAGAATAGTAACAAAAATGTGATGTATGTTTTATATAGATAAATAAAGCAAAAAACAGACTGCTTGAAGAAATGGAAATTCTTTATTAAGATAGAAATTATTAAGTAATTGTGACACTATCAACAGAAATGAGGTTGTAATCAGAAATGCTTGAAAAGAACTATAAAAGTCTAAACCAACTTCAGTAATAAGCTATAGGCTCCAGTGCCACTGAGAACATGTCCTGAAAAATTGCAAATGCACATAGAATACCTAAAGTCACATTCCTACAACAAAACAATTTCCTTAATAATGCAATTCCTAAAGATTTTTATGATTGCCTTGTGTTTCCTTACACTAAAATGTTTATTAATCATTTCACTAGCTATATATATGAAAAGCAGTAATGCATACTCCAGTAATTTTCCCTGATAAAGTCTTTTCAAGCTGCTTCAAATAAACATCTGCAACCAGCTCTGGGTGCACTTTCAAACAAAAACACCCATTTATCACAACATTTTCAGGTTTGTGAGAGAGTAATTACCTTCTTGAACTGTTTGTCACTGTCATATCCCTGGTCAGTAGCCCTGAATGCTGTTTCTCCTGGAGAACCTGGAACATAATCACAGTAACTCATAAGATGCAAAAGGCACTTAAAAACTCTCAAACTACATCTACTGTAAAATTGAAGCTTCACCCACTATGAGTTAGTAATTGAATAATCTTTGAAATTTCTAAAAAAATGACTCATTTAAGAAACTGAAGAATCAGTTTAAAACTCATCTGAAACTAGTCTGTGACTCAGATTAATTATATCACAAGGGAATAGGCAGCTTCAGTGAGACTCTTAAAAGTCCCCAAAATACTGTAAAATTAATTATTTCTGAGAATCCTGGGAGGATAATACAAATTCCATTGGTATTAGTGTAATGAGAAAAAGAATAAAATCTTTCCTATTGTAATGACATAAATTTTCAAAAGAAGCCTGTGGAAAAAACATGAAATAAAAAGCATCTGCTAAGGACTGTGGCAGAGATATATCCACCATTCACCTATTCATTTCCAGAGGGGAGGATCTAAGTCAGAAAAAGGATTTTCACCCAGAGGGTGGTTGAGCACTGGACAGGCTCCCCAGGGATGTGGTCACAGCACCAAGCCTGACAGAGTTCAAGAAGTGACAGGATAATGGTCTCAGGCACATGGTGTGACTCCTGGGTTGATTCCTGGGTGAAAAGAATCCTGTGCAGGGCCAGCAGTTGGACTCGAGGATCCTGACGGGTCCCTTCCAACTCAGCATATTCTATGATTCTGTGAAATACTTTTAAAATAGCTGGAAGGTATTTGTAAATCAGTATTAAACTGCTGTAAATAGTTGTGTTTATATTGATATTCACTCCTCTTAGTATAGTAGAGCTTTAAAAGTTTGCTTTAAAAAGGCAGGTTAAGGGCAGGAAAAAGGGCTTTTACACACCTAACAACAGAAGTAGATCAGAAGCTCCTATGACTTCACTAACCAAATTGTAACCTGTGAAAAATCAGCAGAAGAGGGGAAATAAAAATTATAAATACAAAATAAAATGCAAAATAAAGAAGAGGGATCTTTGTCTCATTTGGAGGACCACACAATCATAAATGGCCACCATGCCTGTGTGAGTATGGTAACAGATAACAGGTGACATCTCACAATACCAGTCAATCACAATACAACTTTAAACTGTCAAAATTTTAAAAAGCCAAAATACACAGGAGTTTGTAATCTACTTGTCACTCTGCTGAGCTTGGTCCCTACTTAGGTTCCTGCTGATTTTTTAAGATTAAAAAATTAGTTCTGCCATTGAGAGTATCTTAAAGAAATAAAACCACATTTCTTATGCACACTGCTATGAAAATATTTTCAAACACACTTAGAACACCACAAAGATATAATCTTTCTTGAATACAAATGTATGTGGTTTGATAATTACTAAGGTATATAACAGGAATAATCTTGCACTTTATTACAAGAATGACTGGATGAGGTTTTGAGTTGTGCTCATTAGCAAGTCAGATATGATGATCAAATCAATAACTTCTCCATTTTAAAAGGCCCACTGATAGAAATGTCTCATTAAATCTCCCAAAACCTGAAAACCATTAAGCCTGGGCACACTGAATAGACAAACCATCCCTGTCTTTTGTGAATGATTTACAACTCCTACCTACTCCCCTGAAATGCAGCTCCTACCTAATCTAAATCTCCAAGCAAGTTCTTCTGGGGCCGTGTCCAGATGGAAAACATCATTAAACCCAAACAAACAAGTTTGTTGCAAATCTCTTATTTCACATGCTTGCAGTATTAAGAATGTTCATTCTTAATAATCTAACTCTTTTCTCCCCCAACAGCTGTGGTACTTTACAGCCACTCTCACCAAGTTCTAGCTGGACACATCCAGCTTCTCTCACTCACTGAAGGAATCAAGCCTTCAATGTGTTAGAGTTGTACAATAATTCTAGTTTTCTATTCAATTTCATATTCTGCATCTGTCTACTTGCTACTACAATTCTTGTTCTTAAAAATACATTACACTTACCTGTATCCATAACCCTTTCATTCAATGAAAACATACACATTTTCAGGATCTGCTTTCTTTTAGTGTCTGAGCACATACCTGTACCCTCATCTTGAATAGCTTATGCCTTCAAAATTAAAACTAAGCTGAAAAATTGTTCTCACCAGGAGAAAGAAATCCTTTCAGAGAAGTGAAGCTCTCTCCAATCTTGTCAAAGTCAGGCAGAAGTTTGGCAAGGTCATCTGCATCAGGGAGGGCTTTGATAAGCTTTTCTAGGAAAACATTACGACAGTCAGTGAGTAGGGTTTTTTCTATTATTTTTTGAGCAAAGTGGCTTAGGCTGTAAAATCTAGCAACTGTTTCAGGACATAGCTTTTTTCTTTTTTTTAAAAAGTATTAAGAAGTTTGTTTGCACATGCACCTCCCCCCACTACTGTTGGGAAAGATTATCAGATCTGAAAATCTGATTCTTTTTTTAGACTTTGAACTTCCTGATAAGTTGGTTGCCTCACATACTTTATAATTGCCTAGAGCTTATTGCTGTATTTCATCCCATTTCATACATTATTCTCTCATACACTTTGTAAAGGATGTTTTAAAATTACATGATATTGTAACTATGCTCGTCTTGAGCATTTTAAGAAAAGCTTAGTTTTTTATTTCATAAATAAGCCAATTTTGTAATCCTTTAAAAAAGTTAAAATTATTCGCTTTAAAGTACTGCAAAACTTTAATGTCCACTAGCAGTAAGAACAAGAACACTTTTGTTCCAGTTATTCAATCTCTGCATTTATCTGTGTAATGCTCATTTGTACCACGGTGGTTGGAACTGGATGATCTTTAAGGTCCCTTCTAACTCAAACCATTCTATGATTCACAATTTACTTTTTTATGAACAAACACTACCATTCTACCCTGCATGTAGAAGTAGTAAGTCAGTGCTTGATTATCAGATTTCCATCTTTCACCTGAATATATGCAAAAACCTCTACTGCAACCTAAAAGTTCAGGAAAACAAGAGTTTATATTTTCCATTTTCTTCTGTATCGTAAAGATGATTTTGTAGATAGAGAGGCTCACTATTTGGCATTTTAACTGTCTTTTACTCACACATTTTTTACTTATCTATTTACATCTTCACTTGTGTCATTCACATAAAAAGAAAGAACTTTGTGCATACTACCAAAACCTGTGTAAGTCCCCTTGATGTGCACATCTCCTTTCAAGAAAGGGATTATATGGCTTTATGAAAGGACCAAGAAGACTCCCAAGTGAAAGGATGAATTATGGAATATCCATTTTTAACAATGCTTAATTTCTTCCTACAAACACACTGATACAAATGCCTTGGTGAGACACGTATCAAACTCTAAAAATACAAGTTCACTCCAGTTACAGCTGAAAAGCCACTCCTGGAGGGAGGCACTGAGGACCTGCACTCCTATGTTTGTTTTTTAACACATGCCAGGCTTTAGACAGAGCAACATCATGGCTTTTGTGATACCCAAGTCGATAAGTTCATCAAGCTCCCAAATGAAGTCAGGAACAATCCACTTATATTCATCGAGATCTGGCATCATGTCCTTCCACTGATCATATGTCTAACACAAAAAAGGAAAAAAACAATGGTAGGAGTACAAATGCACAGAGAAGCATATGAGCAATCTATTGAAAAGTAATACTGACATATAAAACACACTAACCCACCATCTTTACATATGAGTAATACTTTGATCTTTTAAATCTATAGTAGTTCTCTAAACAATCTTTCCCATAACCACTAATCTTTACTGCCATTAGTTAACCAAACAATGACATTTTGTATTTCTGTGGCTATACCAAGAACTACTGTTTTGAAGTTTGTAATAACAAAGACAAAATGCATAAAACAGCTTGCAGAGGTAAATACCTTCTTAGCTGTGTAACCACCTCCTACTGCAGACCCCAATACAAGATAGCGAATCCTGAGAAGCCTTGCTGCGAGTCTGGCGAGCCAAAAGTTCCTGTGGGACTGGTATCCATACTTTATACTTAGAAGTTTTGGTTTGTGAAGGGGAAGACGACTAAGAGAAGAGAACAGCTGGATGGATATCCTCAGAGGAGGTCTCTGAAGCTTTGAACTTGGATAGCAAGGATGATATACACTTGGGGAAACGAGATGCAGGTGTTGAAGTGGTGACTTTCTCTTTACTCCACAGCTGCTGTTTGCCAGACTCCGGCAGATGACACTATAAGAAAGAAATAAAAACTCTAAGCAACTGATTACTCCAACACACCATCAACTCAAACATATCTTTAGAAGCAATTCACATCACATTTTGACTAGTTACAGATAATTTTACATGCCAGTTATGAAGTCTGTTATGAATTAACTTCTACATTGGAATAAGACAAATAATACGACTGTGGTAAAACACAGGTTGGGCAAACAGGAGTTAAGAGTCCATAGAAGACTTGCAACATAGGCCAAGCCATAAAGTTTTCTTGTATCTTCTTCTCTAAATGAACTTTTAAAGAACATCAAGTTTGTAGAGGATTTTCAAACCTCAAAAAACCCAATATACAGAAATGTCTTCCTTTGGCAAAGCAGATTCTCTTTTGGTTGGAAGCACGTACTTAAAAACAGCTTTCAGCTCCTTTCACTCCAACGTGCTGCAGTTGTAGGAACACAGGACTATGGTTTTGCCTTGGGTTGTGCATAGACAAGATTATCCCTGGAGATGGCTGGACCATGTTTTTCTATGCCTTCATGAAGGAATTCAGACTTATCCAAGAGCAAAAATTTCAGTCTGAAAGACCTGCCTCTGAAAACAGAGCTCAGCCATGAAATGCACATATTAAAACTCACAAACCACATCAGTCCTGCCCTGTCTATGTTAAAACAAGCACATATTCTGGAATAAATCTCCTTGTGTACTTTCAGTTACACTAACTGCACACTTCAACATCTGGAGTAGTTTGGTTAATTTAGGGATAAGACAACTGCTGTGGAAAAACCAGTTTCTTCTGTAACACTTTAGTCCTACTAGCATATCAGAATGGTTAATATTAAATCATCTACTTGATGTAAAATATGAGTAAAGTTACAGTCTTGAAATTGAAGCTTGTCCCTTGATCCTTTTTCCAGGGTTTTCAATATTACCAAGTTCATTTACTTACAAATGAGGCAAATACAAAAGAAGTGCTTCACAGCACTGAAAAGGAAAATTATTCATCTCATAATCCTAAAACATTCAAAATTAACAGATCTTTAAGAGAATAAGTGAATCATATGAAATGGAAAATATTACAGCATTTTCTAATAATATGTTCTCTGCTATACAGTTCTTAGTCTTGAGATTTCCAATGTACTAGATATGACATTTTCCCTGATAGGCATATTCTTAATGTCCTAAGAGGTGGAAGACTTTGTTATAAAAACACTTTTGACCAAGAAATTAAGCTTTTGGAAGACAAGTTAAAAATCAGAATTACATGAATTGAGACATTTTCCTCTCTTAAAAGACCAATTTTGCCAATGATCCATGTTCAGAAATTCCCTTTACTGTAATGGAAAGTGTACAAAAGAACTCCAGGGACTGCTGTGCAAGTCCCTGTTCCCATGTCACTGTGATGTGAAGGGCACCCTCTTGCTGCTTCCCTAAACTCATCCAGAAGGCTGTGCCTTGGCAATAAGGAAGTTAATACCTAGAAAGAGGTTAATAAGCAGCAGAACAATCCTTAAACTAGTCACAAGTTTCTCCTCTTTGATATGGAATTACAAGAGGCTCAGAAACTAACTACGAGTAGTACCAATACAAAAATGAAAGTCCCTCCACACTAGAAATGTTTTGGTTCCCACTTTTAAAGGCAGTTTTTTATATTAGGGTGTGGTGAGGCTCTACAAAGCAAGCTGCTAATTGGGCTGGTCTTTATTTTGTGTTGCAGTCATTACCATAACACAGAAATTTAGACTTTTCAGCAGAGACCATGTGGTAGCACACACTGTGGCAGCTACTCCTCATTGTTAGTCTTCACCCAGGCTAAAGGCATTCTGTGTAATATCATGTAACTTTCTTCTCTGTGATTGTTCTTTTAGAACACACACTGTTTTATAGCATTCAGTCTGTATGCTTAGACTGAAGGAAAAACTGAATTCCATCACATCCTCTTACACAAAGGACTCGATCTTACAATTGTGTTTTGAGTATTATTGCATATTTCAAACCCAACCTGCCTTAGCTGCACATTCAAAATCTTACAATTCATTAAAAAACCCCACTACTCGTCCATGATACCAAAACTTACATTTTCTTTCTTCTCTCCTCCTGCTAAAAACTGATCAATACAAACCAAAAAAACAAACCTTGACATCTTCACTGGAAAGTGCAGTGAAAAGAATGCCAGAACAATGCTATTTAAATGAAGCATTTAATAAGTTCCAAATTTAAAGCCTCTGGAAAGCTCTTTTCAACAATAACAAAAATTAGCCTTCCAGACATGAGTAGCTCTGCCATTACAATCTCATTATAGGCCTGCAACCTGACTACTCTTACACTGTACTGAGGTTATAAATGCCTTGCAAAACAAGAAAAAGTGGCCTGTTATACCTATGACCACAAAGCAAATGTAACCCAACAAAAAGCACTGTGGCATTTTCTACCTCACTCGGCACCTACTTTCAGACTATTTATTTATTCTCCCAAAGGTGGGCTGCAAATGGATGATCTTCAAGGTCTCCTTTCAACCAAAACCATTCCAAGATTCTATGAAATCTTCCCAGGAACACCGTAATATTCAATTTTACTGCTCCTGTCTGGAATGGTGCAGGAGAACGGTGGAAAACAAGCGGGACGCAGGGCAGCTGCTGGGAGGGAAAAGGCCTGGACACGAAGGCGGCCCGAGTTCCCCACGGCGGGAATGGGCAGGCGGCGCTCCCTTCCACAAGCACCGCCTCCCGCAGGTCCCGGGGGACTGGGAGGATGGGGACCTGCCCCGCCCGGGGGTACCAGACCCCGCGGCTGCCTCGGGCCCACCCCACCTCGCACCCCGACCCGCTCTGCGGCTCCGCCTCCCCCGCGGGGGCCAGGCCCGCNTCCGGGCACCGCGGTCCATCGGCCCGCCCGGCTGGAAACCGCGGCTGCTCGCGCAAAGGTTCCGGGCGCCTCGGCGAGGGAGGGAGGGTTTTGAGGGAGCACCTCGAGGTTTGCCCGGCCTGGAGCGGAGAGGGGGAATCGTGGGTCCCTCACACCGGGATCGTGGATCCCTCACACCGGGATCGTGGGTCCCTCACAGCGGGATCGTGGATCCCTCACACCGGGATCGTGGGTCCCTCACAGCGGGATCGTGGATCCCTCACAGCGGGATCGTGTGTCCCTCACACCGGGAACGTGGATCCCTCACACCGGGATCGTGGGTCCCTCACAGCGGGATCTTGGGTCCCTCACACCAGGGTCGCGGGTCCCTCACAGCGGGATCGTGGATCGGTCACAGCGGGGTGATGGACCTAAAGTCCACAGGTGTTGGAGTGTTCACCTGGCAGTGCCAGTGCCGAAAATGTTCCCTTGTGCCTCATCTGAATGTTTCTTGCAGCGTGTTAACTCTGTCCACAGTGGATGTGGATATTCTCTACAATTATGTGTTTGAAAACTCTTGCCATGACTCAGTCTCCTTTTCTTTAAATAAAACAACCCCAAGTCCCGCTTCCATATTTCAGGACTCCTTTGCCATTCTTCTGCGTGCTCTGCTGTGGGCTGTCACCAGCTGATTCACAGCCTCCTTTCTGTAATGAGGCCAGAACTGTGTGTCATGTGCTGAGAAACAGAAAATGAGGTTTGGGGTGTTTTAGAGGTCAGGCTTGTTTATGTTGTGGGATTTTTCACAGGAAAATAAGTTGCACAAGGATGACATAATAGATGTGCATATTTTCAGAAATGAGATGAAAGCTGTTGGGATAAGGTGAGGCACATGCTTTTGTCTCTTGTTGCCTACTTTCAGACTATTTATTTATTTATTTACAAGTTTAAGGGACTACATTTTAAATCTTGCCTTTGCTTTTGTGTTTTGGCTTGACCAGTTTTTGTGATTTAAAGGTAAGAATGATGATAAGTCCATAGGACACGCTACAAATAACTTTTTATGTGTGAACTACTATGCAATTCTTACTCTGAACAGTAGAGAGCATAATATAACTAAAGGTTCCATTGTAGGCTGCTTTAGAGGTGTTTTCTTCAGGAGATGGTGAACCTGCTTAAGAAAATAAACTAATGTCACCATCTTCTTTGGTTCTGGATTAACAGATTCTGATGAAATATTATGACAGGTTGTCAAACTATGGAAATGGTGAATGTTCTACACCTTTAATCTGTTTTTCCTTTGTTTTCAGTTGTGAAGATATAAATACCTTTACAAGGGTGTTCTGTAGGAGCACAGATTGTCAGTTGGAGCTGGAATAAGCCTATGAATAGTGAAAAGGTTGTATGAGTCTTGGTTCTTACTAGAAGACTCTGGTTTGGTGGGATACTCTGCATGCAGCTCTGTAACAGGGCAGCCAAGGACCACTGCTGGAGTCTGCTGCAGACACTAGAAAGAGCAAGGCTGATGTTTGGGAAAGCAGCAAAAGCTGACCAGGCAGAAAAAGCATATATGACACTCCTGTTTTCCATCCCTGGCACCTCCCAAAATCATGAGTCATTTCCCGAAATCATCAGCTTGCCTTAGAAAAGGTCCCTTTGCAGTCATTTTGTGTCTGTTATAGCTTCTAGTAGCAGGATTCATTTTCCCTGTGTAATCAGATTTATCAGAAATGGACTTCAATGCATTCTTTCTTTTGCACTTTTAATTGAAAATTGTGACTCTCGTGAAATAACTGGAGTTCCCTTTGTTCAGTCTCAAAAGAACAAATGAAAAGGTGAGAGGCTCAGATCAGAGCAAGCCTCAGAGTTAGAGTGGGGGAAGGAGGGGTAACACTGAAGCTGGGATATGGAGAGCACCTTTTCCCCCCTCAGTCTAATGCAATAAATCCCCTTTAACAGCTTAGTACAGTTATGTCTGGTTCCCTCCAGCCTCTGCTGTGGGCTCCTTTTGGAACTGTGGTAGATGTCCAGGCCAAACAACTTGGCTCCAATGCCAACTGATCATCACCAGCATTTTCAAACACATCTGTCCCTGTGCTGTGCACATCTGGTTTGCAAGTCTGTGCCTGCGAAGATTATTAGCCTGGCTCACATTATTAGCAATATGCAACTTTTATTACATTAACTGACATAACTCCCTCATTTTATCTTCTCTGTTCCCTGCACTTCTCCCACTTCAGTTTCTCTGATCCTGCCCACTGAAGGATAGGCAGTTACCTGGTGCTTGAGATATCTGGGACTCGTACAAGTTCATGTCACACGGAAGTAAAATACTAAGAAATAGGAACTAACTTGGTACCTCTTGACCTGTTCCAGTTACCCTAGAAATAATATTTTAGTTTTCTTAACATATTTGCTGGAAGAACAGGTTTGCCTTTCCTGACCTCATTCCTAAAATATTTGTTGAGTAACTTCTTAAAAAGTAGCAAAGTACAAGGAAATAGTAGTGAAGTGGGAATGAATCACAAGACTAATAAATGAATACGACCCAATAGTAGCAAGAAAAAAAAATAAAAGGTGGTAAAACCTTCAGTATTGCTTTTCTGCCAGCTTCCTTTTGGCTCTGATTTGAAGGTCAGAGACATCTGTATGCAGTTCACTGACATCAGTAGGAAACTCCAGTTCTCCCCTGGAGTGAGTAAATAACCTCACTGATGTCTCCCAAAGCTAGGGGTGAGGTCAGAAGGCATTCCATGATTATATTCTTAATAATGAATAAACAAGCCAGTTACAGATCCTATACGGCTGGATCCTGACACACAGACAGTGCATAAATCCACCTGTACAAACTGGGGCCCCTGTTCTTAATACCAGAGCTTGAATTTTTCCCCAAGGCACATATGGGGATCATTGCTGGACACTTAGTTCAGATTGGGTGCTAAGAGTGTTAACAACAACAATGCTTATTTTCCTTCTTATTTGGACTCACTCCTGGTCTCCAGGGATTTCATAATCTCTTGAAGAAAAAATACTCCCCTCTTGCCCTCCCTGAAATGTTTCATGCCAACAGCACTTGCTTGCACCTATCAGAGTTATGACCTGGAGTCGTGTTATGGCAAACACTTGGGAGATGGAACATTTTTTATCTTGCAATGTTTCTGAGTGAATTCTGCACATACCCTCACAATTGCAAAACTCCAAAAACAGGATAAAGGGAGGAGGGATGAGTGTTACCTGCTAACCCCAGAGAGGGAGGAGCTCCATACTTCAAACATTAGCAGAGTTATAAGGAAGGTGTGTACTTAGAGCACTTCCTCAATGTAGAAGTTCAAGCACACTATGCTGAAGATTTGTCCTGAGGGTGCTCTAGAAGGTCTCCAGAGGGTCATTCCATGGGGGAAAATCCTGCCAAGAAGCATTATGCACAGCTTAACCAGGGAGAAGAAAATGAGATGGTGAGTTTTATCTCTGCCTAGGTCTTTCTTAGCTTGAAGCAGAAGGTGGCATGTGTTCTGCAATACAATGCTACAGACTGTAATTGAGTTATGCTGGTTGGGGTGTTCCCATAGAAGAAACAAACAGTTAGAAAGAGATATAAATTTTTAGCAGAAAGAAATTAAGGTTGGTTTTGTCCATTGGATTTAACTGCTTATCCCCTCCAACAGGGGATGGCTCAATAGGTTATTGATGTGGTGTTGCAAATGTAGGTGGAGGTGGTCTAATAAGAGCTTGAAGGATGGGCTGGAGTGGTATCCCTAATCATTGGACAGCTGAGTCTCCAGGGTCAGCTCCAGTTAGAGAATTGGAAATCTTGGCTTTCTCTGGAATATAAAAACACATGTGTTATGTTTATATAAATTAGTAACAAATACGGTCTATTGAATTGGCAACACTATTCCACCCTAAGCACCTTTGTAAAGCTGGATTCCTAAACACACAACTACTATATTTCTTTCCAGAGTTTCCCAGGGAGGAATACGTTTGTATGCATTCTGTAATATGTGGAAGTAAGTCCTAAATATTTGATCTCCTGCATGGCACTTCTCTTAAATAATAATCCCAGTGCATGACTGAAGTGAATTCGGTGTTTCTTGGCTGCTTTGGCCTTACTGCATGTTATGAACCAGCTATTCACACGGATTCTGTCCCTCTGACAGATTCCTTTGGAGATGTCAGATCCGTGACACAGCTGTACAACAACAGTTCTCACAGATATCTGTAAATGCAGTACTTCTCAAAATTCCCACAGCTCTGCTGTAAGTTCCTGCAGGATTTTGGGGTGTACAACAGCCTCAGCAAAGCTATTGAAATACAGTCACTTACAAATTGACATGACTGTTCACTTCAGAAACCCTGGAGAAATCCTCAAATCTCCTTACTAAGAACTCTGTTTTAGTGAAAAATAGACAGCGTCATGGAAAAACACAGACATTTGTTATCTCCAGATATGAATGGAGATTGTCAGACAACTTTCCCAGCCATCCAGGGAAGGTGAGATGCCACATTTTGCGCAATGCAAACCTGGGTAATGTGGGATGTGCTGGAGAACGTGGTACAGAGTCACCCGGCAGCGTGAGCTGTGCCGTGCGGGAAGCGCAGGCACCGGCTCGGAGGGTGGGGACTAATTATCCCCGTGCGATGCAGAACCCAACTGGCTCTGCCGCCCGGTTACCAAACCCGGGGGCGGCCCCGGTTCCTGGCTCTAGCCCTGGTGCTGATGTGCCACTGCTGCTCAACTCCAAACAGCTGCTGCCTTTTTGTCTGTGCTCCACCCTGCCCCGTCCTTCTAGGACCATAAACACCCCGTCGTGCTCTCGCCAGTCTTGGCACCAGAGATTCCAGAACTGAGATTGAGCTGATGAGGTTTAAGGGGACTGCCTGGTGCTGTGTCCAGCCACGCTGTTGTCCCCTGGATGTCCCCTTCCAGCTGTGCACTGCTGGGTCACTCGAGCTGTGCTTGTATGGAGCCAGTTATCCCAAAGGTCTTGTTTCTCACCAGTATATACTGAGGCCATGTGCCCTGAACCCAGTTCTCAGGGATCTACACTGAATCTGAGGTATGAGTTAGTCTCCACTGTAAATATGGTGTGTCTGACAGCTGCCGTGCTCTCCCTGCCTGCAACGAGCATGATCAGTGCTCATTCACCTGGGATTCCCAAATGGAAATCAAAGAAAAAAAGACTGATCAAGCACTTGAGTAGTAAGAGCAATTAAAAATATAGCTGAATTGTGCTAGATTAGGCAGGAGCACACATGTGTTTTATACATATGTGTAAGAGAGAATAATGGTATGAATATGAGATAGAGGAAGATGAAGGTGTTTGAGGTACTGCAAGAGGATGCAGGACAAAACAATGTATAGAAAAACAGAACAGCTAGTGTGTGTATTTGTGTGAAAGAAGAAAAAGAAGGTAATATGTAGGCAAGAGCAGTTGTGAAGAAAGAGACAAAAAGGCTCTGTTTAAGCACAGGAGAAAAGGAGAATACATGAGGTAAAGTGAATTATGTGCAGACTTTATTTCTTTGTTAAAATAGTATATTTTAAATTAGTGACAACCGCAACAACTGGCAGTGGCACGTAATGTCTCAGTGACCCTGCAACATCTTTTTTTAAATTCAAAGCCATGAAAAATATTTTTGACATTGTTTTCAACAGTGTGTTTCATCCACCTGAACTAAATTACTAGCATTTCTTTACTTCTCAAAGTCAGACCACTTGGTGTAATAATGTAACAGCTGGCAGTATGTGGGTGCCAGTTCTTCCAATGTGGAATAGTTAAGTAATTTTGAAAGCATTCAAGTTGTTCATTTGAACTCTGGATGTGCAATGCTTCGCTGTGGTGAACTAGCTGTCCAATTTGCTGAGGAAAGTTGGGGAGCTCTAATGAGAAGAAATGCTTTAAGTTTTCTTCAGTGTTTCTACTTCTCGTTACAGCTGAGATGCTAGATAGTCCTGGATTTAAGAGTAATCACTCTGACTGGCTAGGAGGTCAACCCTATATATCCTTGTGTATGTCTGTGGGATTACTTTGTGTGGCTGGAGAACATGTGTTTCAATGACAGTTTACTCTGCTGTTGTGCAGCAATGTGTATTCAGAGCATGAGATAATCTCTGTTTCTCCATAACCATTTGCAGTACCAGAAAAAACTCAGCAGTGTGAGAGCACTCTGGACACAGCAGCTTGCCTCAGAGAGGGCTAATATGCTACCCTGCAGAAAAATCTGCTTGAAGGTGGTTTTGAGAAGAAATGCATTTTCAGTGGAATAGAAAGGAAAAGCACAGCTTTATGCCCTCTGCTGATTGCTACTCTGTACAGCTTGGGAATAACCATTCCCTTTGCACAAACCCTAAAGTGTGAAGCTTAAGTCTTGCAGTGCAAAAGATTGTGATAGACTTCGACAAACTGCTGCTTCAGGGAGGATTTGCCAGAAGCCTATCTTAAGCATCTGTTTCCCCATAGTCTGTGGCTGAAGGACTGGGAGAACTGCAGTCAGTCAGCTAGTGAATCCCAGTTTACTGTTGCACAGACAGCTGTCTGCCTCCTTTGGGATGCCAGAATTCTGGAGGGAATCTGATACGGGAATTTTATATACTTTGAGTTTAAAAAATTTAACTTTTAAAATTAAAATAGAATCTGAAAAGTATAACCTTGTTGCTAATGGAACAATAGTGAATGTTGCTACTGGTTTCAGGGGGAACAGAAACAAACCTCTGATGAAACAGGTTCTGGTTGGTAAGAATGAGATTGAGTTATTAAATTCCTTGTGAATCTTAACCAGTCTTTCAAGTCTAATCCTATTATCTGTTGTTATAGCAACAGGTTGTTCATAATAGGGTACCTGGTGTTTGGGTTGCCTGAAATATAATCATTCACAGCCACTGTTTAAACTCCCTGCTGGTAGCTACAGGTTTTGTTTTCACCAAAGAAAAGGGTGCCTGAATTTGTTTGATTTTGCATTTAAATTCTGCTGTGCAGATGACCTGGCAGCTAGAGGCAATTTTTCTTTTAAACGTAAGTAACAAAGACTTGCTGGACACTAGAGTGATAAGCCCTTGAATGCTGGCTTTGTATAATTGTAAAAGCAGCTAAGAACCTTTCTTGCCAACTGAGCAGGTCTGGCAGCTTTTTCTGTCCCGTGATCCAGAGTAGCTCCCTAGACCCTTCACTCACAAGTCAAACCATTTTGTTACTGTCACTCATGTGACTGTTAGGAGTCTCAAAAGAAAAGGGATGTTCACAGATGAGGAAACAAAGTTTTAAAATACACTAAAATTTATTAAAAATTATTCTATGGAGATGAAATGAGCACTGTACACCAGCCTATTTTGTAGATAGTGTTACCTCCTATCAGATGATGAGAAGCCCTTTGGAGTCTTATAGATAGTTAATCTTCGCTTTGTTTTTCACCATCTCTCAGTCTGGTGCCCTCAAGAACCCAAATTATTTGACTGTGAAATTTTGTATATGCCAAATGCACTCATTGAACTCTGAAAACTTGCTCATACATTAGAAAAGTTGTCAAGGTGCAAATCTATATTCATTAGACCCCTCCTCAAAAGAAGCATGTCTGCAACACCACAGCCTCTTTGTGCAATGAAATAAAACACAGCAAAAGTTATTTCCTGAACAACATAAAACTAACCTGACAGACATGTTCTTACCAGTGACATCAGCACCGGGATTTCTGCCAACCCTGAAAATATTGTTTGTCATAGTGGACATGCATTTGCTTGGAAATCTTTGTAGTACAGGTTGAGTGACTTACTGTAAGTCATTTACATGGCTGAATAAACCTGCATCATGTGTGTGCCCATCCCTCCCTTCTTCATGCACATTGTGGATACCTCTGTTGTGGGTCTAATATTCACCTTTTTTTTGGACAAGATTATAGTTTTGAGAATTCGTCTAAAGAATTCCACTGTTGACTCATTTGACAAGTGAGAAGTTTCTGTTTCAACAAGGAATTATTCATGTATTAATTTTTTTTATGAATGCAGCATTCATTACTATAATCCTTCCAGCTGAAAGCACAGGGTCGGGAAAAACTCCTCAACCTAACAGAACATTCTGTTCTAAAGTTAAGTATTGAAAAGTTCCGGCTCAGGGAACTTTGGCACAGGAGGGGTTTGGAGCTCAGTCTGTTTCCCTGCCCAGCTTTACTTGTGAATGATACAGTGCAGGTAACCTGCTCCAGTCATTTCCAAACTGTGGGAAATGCCTTGCTTTGGATTCAGATTCCTTTATGGACACCCAGAGATGAAACAGCAGTTAACATGTGATGTTTATTCTTTCCCAGCTTTCTCCTTGTAGAGCTCCTGAACAGCTATATTCAGAAATGTCACATTCATCAAGACATGAACCAACAAACCTGAACAAACACCTGTGTTCATATGGCAGATTGTGCCCTTCAAGGGACAGAACAGCTCAGTGGTATCTATCTGTCTGTCTGTCTGTCTGTCTATCTATCTATCTATCTATCTATCTATCTATCTATCTATCATGTCTGTCTGTCTGTCTGTCTGTCTGTCTGTCTGAGGAAAGTCCCTTGTGAGAAGCAACAAGATCCAGCACACAGTGTAGTGGGTATCTTAAAGACCACGGCCCTTTTTTCCCTGATGAGCTGATTGCCTTGTCTACCTCTTTCCTATTTTTTGAGATAAGGAATACTGATGCATACTTAGTTTTGGGAAGTGTCTTGAGATCTACTTTTTGAATGGAAACTGTTCTGGAACAAAAAGGCCTTAGAACATATGAAGGCATAGGGGGACTTGGATACATATTTTCATTTTTTGGTGCATGGTTTCCTAGGTGGAGAAATACAGAGTCTGCATTATGTTGTCATACCAGGTTTGAGGAATCACTGAGCATTTCAGCAGAGAAGAACACTGCCAATAGAAGATGATCTCAAATGACTGCCAATCTCAGGCAGAGCACCCACCCTCCCTTTTCTTACTTTTATTAGCCACAGCCTTATTGACTTCTCAGACATTGGGTGTAAGGCACTGTCATGAAAAAGGGAAGATTTAAACTAACCTTTCCAAAGGGGAAGAATTTCTCCCTTTACCTCTCATTTCTCCATTAGTGTCCCAGGTAAATTGAAACCCTTTTGTGGCCTGACCAGTCTGTCAGAGTTCTGTGCATTAGAACTTTCACTGTACAGACTCACTGATCAGACAGGTATATTCAATTTTCCTTTAAGGGGGACTTTCACCAACAGATAGGGTAGATCTCTCAGTGATCTGCCCACAGTGCTGTCTCACCACCGACAAAACTGTTAGAACCTTTGCATGAGGCTTTATGCTAAACAGTTATGAAATAACACTTTTATTAAGCTACATTGTGACAAAATAGATAGTTAGTTCTTTTTAATAGTTGGGATAATCCCCATTATAAAGACACAGTTCAAAACTGTACAAGATGCTAAAGCAAAACAGTCTATCAAAAATATTATGAAGGAAAGCAAAATGTTAGGTTAAAGCAGAACAATTACCTTTCATAAGTTACAGCTTATCTCACCAGGCATCCCAACTGAGGGAGAGGGAGAGGGAGAGGGAGAGAGAGAGGGAGAGGGAGAGAGGAGAGGAGAGGNNNTCGTTTGTTGAAGGACCACTGATCAATTAGAAAGTTTCATCTGCTCCCAGCATTGAAGATTGTTGGTGATACCTTTATACCATCAACATCTTTCAGCTGCAGGTGTTTTTCTGTGTTTAGGGAACTTTGTGGCCTTCGTTATCCAGGAAATGGCAGTTGTGGTCTCCCTTTCTTTCCCCACTCTGGAAAAAAAATAGCAGACGTCTTCTCAGCAATTCTTAACTTTTGTTGTTTAACCCCCGTTTCTCACAGGCTCAAAAGCTGAAAATTAGAGGAATGATTCACTGGCAGAAGCAAGATGCACATGGCAGCAATCTTGTTCTTCCCCACCCTGATATTCATGCCCATCCCAATTTGAAAATATTATTCCAGTTATTCCAGGTCCAGCCATACACTGGAGGAAGTCTGAAGGCATGTTCTTTTAACAGTTCTTCCCTTAGGCATCTCTCTTCTTGGGAGTTCCTTTGCCTTGCTGACAAGTTGTAAAGTCTGGATCTGAGCACCTGGATCTTGCTAGTATTGCTGTGAACAGTCAGTCCACACTGTTCTATGTACTATTTTGTATGCTGATGCTGGCACTAGTTATGTAACCTTTTTCTTAAGGATACAGCTAGAGAGAGTCGCATGGAGATGTTTTACCTTTATAGGAATATATGCATATTAACAGCACAACTGCCACATTAACTGACTTCTAGCAGCATTACCTATCTGCTGTCCTCTCTGGTCTTCCTTCTGTCTACTGCAGAGTTGCCTTGTTCTCTTGGTCTGCTCAGAGATCATAGAGGCCTTTGGAAGTTCTGTATGTGCACCTTGCAGGTGGTATAACCAGGTCTTGTGCAGTGCAAGCCACTTCCCTGTGTAGTTTACCATGCTTTTTCCCCACAGTTGCCAAGTTCTTCCCTTTAGAAACCTCTTGGAGATTACCTAGAATGACAGTGTGTGTCTTTTGGACAATGCAGCAGAGCAGGTGTGCTGAGACAGCATGTGGAACCACTGGGCAGGGCCTGCATTTCACATAACAAGCAAAGACATCAGCACAGAACCAGAAGTTATGCATTACTCATCCTTCCAATTACATTGTCTTTTCACCTTATAAATGGATCTTGCAATATCTGTGGCTGCAGATATCTGATCTTCAGAAGCAGATTGCACAGTTGCTGCAGATATGCTAGGAAGAAGGAGATTGAGGAACCTTAATCCTTATGTTAGCAAATTCTCCTGGTCACCTGATGTAATTGTAGCCTTGCAATCTCCCATTTTAACTCAAGCTGGGTATCCTCTATAAATTCACTGTATACATTTCAATTCACGTTTACCAAGTTACTAGCAGTACTGAGAGGAAATCTGGCCATGGTACCAAGACCTGTGGCTCTTAAACTCGAATGCTGACAGTCATTCCTTTGAAGTTTTGGGCAAGTCACCTTGCCTCACTGTAACAATTTCCCCAGCTTTAAAAACTGGAATAATAATACCTACTCATAAGCTACAATGAGTTGCTTCCTTTGGCTCTCTGAACATGTAGAGAACATTGTAATGAACACTCTGCAAGTGTTCATTAGTTGTTCTTACTAATAGTTGTTATTATTATTATTTTGGAATGTTAGGCCAATGGCACATTGACAAGCTCCAAAATCCCCATACTGGAGCTATCATGGAAGATGGTAAGAGCTACAAAGGTTGTGTGTGTGTCAAGTTGTACACAGCAGCTCCAGCTCATGCAGACATATAGTGTCATTGAGCACCAAGCAGAGACACTGGCTGAGTCTCTGCAGTGTAGAAGTGTTAATGCACATCACTGCTATGGCAGGGCAGTAGCAGTTCTGATGCTGAAGCTGCCTCAGCTGCTGCAGTGGGTCTGCACCCATCACTCAATCTTCCCCTAGTGCAGATGTACTTAAGTTCTTCAGCTACGTCAACCAGGGACCTTAAAAAAGTTGGCCAGACATCTGCATTCCTAACTTGGGGTCTAAAGGTTAGGACCTCTGTATTTTGGTATCATTCCTGTTTGTGCCTACACATAACACTGTATTATGCAGAGTTTCACAACTCTATAAAAATATTTGTCAGGCTACAGCAACCTAGATTTTGTGGAGGTGGATGAAAAGTTCTGTGGAAGATGCAAATTTTTGTAGTCACGTTTAAGACACAAAAAGAAGCCAAATACAAGTTCCAGGACTTGTTTTTTCACAGTACCATACCTAACAAAGAGTATGTGTGAGAGAGCAGTGGATGATGGGAAGGTATAG
>WEIV01017154.1:232760-263670 GCA_013390005.1 Calyptomena viridis
TGTCAAAGTCTTTGGAATGCTTCAGTATTCATCACTGTTATTGTTCTCAATCAGAAAATAAGTATATTGTGTAACTAACTTTAAGAAGTTCTTATTTAGAGTAAGACAAAGTCTCTGTCAAACAGTGCAGAGAAGTTTTGTGTTTGTGTCTTCAGTTGGGCTCCATGTAATTGTATTGAACTTCCAAAACAACTAGTTCTAGTAATTGAATTTATTCTCATAAATTACTATATCATTAAACAAGTTACAGAAAACATATTCCAGAAACTACTAAATAGAGAAATGGTCTTTAGTTGACTGAATACTGAAAATCCAGCTCCTCACCTTAGCTCGTGTCAAATCATACATTCAAATCACCCTTAGCTTTTTGCAGACTCGTTTGGTTTTAGATGATTCAGTTTTAGGTGCAGAATTCCTTTGTTTATTGTGCATCAAAATAATTTTTGCATGATGGAAATATTCGTCTAAAAGACTGTGTTACACCTCTTGTAAGTAAATGCCACTGGTACAGTCATCTTTTCTGACATAAGCACTATAGGAGCATTTAATTTTTTATCTTTTCTTTGAAGAAAAGTTCCCTCACAGCCTTTAAACTGGGATCAATACAAGCTCTCAAGAATAATGAAAGCTGCAGTTTCTTGAGTGATATTGTCACTGTTTTATCTGTAAGTGATGTATCTTTGTCTCATACAGGAGAGTTATATGTGGGCCAAACACTATTGATGTTCCAGTGATCCCTATTTGGAAACTACTCATCAAAGAGGTTAAGCATTTCTGTTGCCTTTATTCTAAGCTGTTTTGGGAGGTGGAGTGTGCACTTAATTGATTCTATATCTGAAGTAGCTTCCTACTACTCACTTTCCAGGCACACTCCTTTTTCAAATCCTGTTTAATGCTGTTCCATGAAATCACCATAAATTCATTTATTCTCCATTGTTCCCTATTCTCCATCCCCATACCTGTATGGCTGATTGATATTCATGTCTGTATTCTGAGAGCTCATTTTATTGGCCTTATGAGGGCTCATGAACATTTACAAGCTGCACTGGAAATCCAACCTTCCAGGCAAGGGCTGTCTCTTAACCAGCAGATAATAAGTGAACAAGCAGTATCTGGTGCATATCTACAGCTGCAGAGAGATCCAGTGAACTTATGACTCTGGGCACAGTAAAGTCTAAAGCACCAGCACCTTTGGCAGGCAGGAACTGGCTGTATGTGGCTTATGGGCATTTGTGGGGACGTCCCTATGATCTGAGAGCTCCCTACTCATGGCAAAACCTGCTGTTCTCTCACCTTTGTTACATTTCTTGTAAGAAGCAAACAAAACAAAGATTGGGCTGAGTCCTTCATATCCCAAATAACATCCTATTGGACCAGATTATCTGGTCCTTTTGTCAAATGGAAATGATCTAATCTGATTAGACTGAAGTCACTGCTAAGAAAATTATAAAGAGTGTCAGGAGACACAACACTTAATGTCTTTTATTCTGGCCCTTTTTTAACAGGATGAACCGGAGCCATTTAAATGTGCCCAGCTCTTTACTATTGCTTCTCTCCAACAGGTCTTAAATCCATTTTACGTGTTCCAGCTGTTCAGTGTGTGTCTTTGGTTTGCTGAAGATTATGTGGAGTATGCCACTGCCATCATAATCATGTCTCTCCTCTCAGTGTTTTTGACTGTGTATGATCTTAGACAGGTGAGACCCCTCACCCTTTTCCACAAGGAGGATTTATTTCCAATGTCTAGGAAAGGCCAGGATGTTGCAACACGCACACAGAGCTGTGAGAATTACTCAGGTTTAGTCCTGTGACATTGTGTAGTAGCAAGTGCAGTGGCCTGGGCTCCTACTCATCAAAATCTCTGCGTGGTACTTTACCCACATCCTCCCTTCCTCATTCCAGTGCTTCCCTTTGTAACCCTTTGTAACCTTTTGTTACACCTTCTCCACAATTAGGGTGGGGAATTTCTTTCTGTGTGTGATTGTATAGTTCCTGGTAGGGCCAGACCTCTCATAACCATGAATAACAAATGGCAATAATTGTTACTGGATAAATTGCATTGTGTAAGATGTAACACTTCTGTGTCTTCTCCTTTATTTTATAGCAATCAATTAAACTTCACAGACTGGTTGAGTCTCATAACAACATCACGGTCACTGTTTGCAGAAATAAGGAAGGTGACTCCTGTACACTTCTTTCTTCAATCTGTTTCATTTCCATAGCAATTTATATCAAACACAAGCATGTATAGTATCAAAATCCTTCTAGACCAGTTTCCTCTTCTGTTTCTCAGCTCACTTAACTCATTTATGCACATAGAATTAATTTGACCTAGCAGTATGTTGTGACACATCAAACATTAATAATTGAGTGTGACCTTAGCAACAATTGCCAGGAAAAATAAGTAATTTTTCTTAAAGCAGTGCTGACACAGCCAAGCATATAGCCATTAAATGGCTAATTGATCCTTGCAAAGTCTGTTCATTGTCAAGATATTTAGAGCACAATCCAAAGAGATGGAGTCAAAGTAGGAAATGTAGATCCAAACTTCTTCAGTTATTTCAGTGCATTGGAGCAATAACAGTTGGTTGGGCTCCTGGGGAGATAAAAACGAATTCTACAGTTGGAACTGATACCTAGGTTTTCCTAAACACTGAAGGTTGTACATTTAGGTCGTTCTGTGGTCCTTTGTTTTTCAGCCATTATAAAGAATTAATGACCTATTCAGGAAGTAGTTCCTTGTACTTTTTTTCCCCTTGCCATAGAGAAATACATGAAGCACAAAGTTTCCATTACATGTCACTTACAGGTTTCCAGGAGCTGGGATCCCACCATCTTGTTCCTGGAGATACACTGATTTTGAAAGAGGGCAAACTCCTTCTGCCTTGTGATGCCATCCTGATCAGCGGGCAGTGCATTGTAAATGAAAGTATGCTGACAGGTATAGCTCATCCCTTCCAGGTTTGCCATCTAACCATCATAGCCCCCAGGACATGGGATGTTGTCATACACCCCCCTTACTATGAGACACCCTTAGTGTGGCCCAGAAGGGGATTCTCTCAGGTATTTCCTGTGATAAAGCCTAAATTGTAGCTGGTTCTCTAAACAGACAAAATGGACTTTAGGAAGGGCAATTCATCCTTTGCCAGCTTTCTGGGTGCAGAATTTAGGAAGAGATCCTCTAATTAAAGAGAGTTGACAGTGAAGAGGAGTGAGCAGGACAGGAGAAGAAACAGTAGATGTGGAGCAAAGTTGTTCCCACACAGGGCCTACAGTCTGCTCAGGCTGTTGAGGTTTCTGTTACTCACCCTGAATGTCTCATCACTGCAACATCTTCAGCCTGTGGGAGTGTCTATTTAACCCTCCAGACACTTAGCCCACATCTGTGTGATAACAGTGACAACGCACCAGGTGGGAGAGTTCACTGCAAAGCAGGATTTTTAGTGCAAGAGGTATTCATAGTCCTGTTTCTTGTCTTTAAATTTGGTCTTGGTCTGAATCAAACTGAAACCACCAGTTCTGAAATTTCATCTAAATGAGAAATTCCAGAAAACCCTTGCATTAAGGAAACTTCAGCTGTCAGAAAATAATCCTTCTTCTTCACATAAGTATCTGCTTTGACATAAATAGGATATTTGTCACCTGTCAAGCATTGAGCTAAGGGCTCTCCTTTTTACTAGGAGGGGGAAAATTGGGAATGTCAAGTTTAATCTACCTGAGGGAATAGTTAGTAACCTGCATGAGGCTCAAATTAGGTGAACAACTTGTGGCCATCGAGTGCAGTCATGTAACAGCAATTGAGACCTCTTTTCAAGTCTGAATATTTACAGCCGGGGTTTGGAGTCCTTGGACTGCTTTTGGTTCTCAGACTTATGTGAAGCTGTTGTACTGATGCAAAGGAGAGCTCTTCTCTCTCAGCCTGTTTGTTTGCTAGGCTTCAAAGTCATTCTGGAGATGTCACAATTTTTGAAGTAAAATTTCTCTAAAATGGTTTCTCTAGTAATTACCTTTGACTTATAACCTAGATGTCTAGGTACTGTACTTATTTGAAAGTCAGCAGGCTAGTTTTAAGTTTATTGCAGTTTTCCTCACCTGAGCTAACCTTCCCTAGGGGAAAGTATTCCAGTAACAAAGACCCACTTACCTCAAGCTGATAACTTCAAGCCCTGGAGAATGTACTGTGCAGATGATTACAAAAAACATGTCCTCTTCTGTGGAACAGAGATCATACAGACCAAGGCAGATGACAAAGGAGTAGTGAAAGCTGTGGTGCTACGGACTGGTCAGTCAACACTTCAGTTTGCATTTCCTTTCATGATTTTTCTTGCTATAACAATCTTACTTCATGTATCCAGTCACATTAATCTAAATTCACAAGAGTCAGATGGGCTGGGCTAAGTTATTATGCATTGTTTCTGTTTACTTGGCATAACTTTTACCAAAAAATCCATCATATGATTACTAAGAAGAATATTGCTTTGCTTCTGAGACATTGGAAAAATCCTCCCCTTAAGACAAAAATATATTCTGTAGATTAGGCCACATACACTGAGATGAAAGATCTTGGCCTTTTTTCATAAGTTGCAGAAATTGAGTAATTTTGAAGCCCTCCATTCTTTGTAGAGAATTTTTGGAAATGTTTTCTCCTGGAATGATTTTTGTTTGTCTTTCCAGGTTTCAATACAGCCAAAGGGGATCTGGTAAGGTCCATTCTCTACCCTAAACCCATGAACTTCAAGTTGTATAGAGATGCTCTCCGGTTCCTGATGTGTCTTATAGCATTTGCAGCAATTGGAATGATCTACACAGTGTGTGTATTTGCACTTAGTGGGGTGAGTTACTAGATCCAGGAGAAATGGTCACACTTAATTTTATGAGATTTGAAACTTGAGTGACTTCATAAGCACTTATATCTAAAAACACAGTCCTTGTCACTCTCCTTTTTACCTATGTGAGACCATTTTACAATGCAATTGAATTAGTGACAGCACATAAGCTCTCATATTCAATTCTAAGGTGCCAAACCCTCTGTTGCCCAATAGTCATTTCTTCTGAGGTCTTGTGAAATCCTATGCAAGCCCTGCATGTCTTATCCACAGCTTAGCACTCTGTAAGAACCTTTTACAGATGTTTTTGAGGCACTTTTTTTGTAAATTCCTAGAAAAAGCACAAGTGAGTCATGAGTTATATGGGACAAAGGCTGACATGTCATTGTGAAAAGGCAGCTTTCCAAAAACTTCAGTTTAGATCAAAGACTCATCTATCCCTGTCCACTGTCTATGAGAGTAACTGGTGTCAAATGCTTATGGAAAGTATTCAGGAAGAAGGGCAATTATAGAACACTTTTTCCCTGATACAGTCTTCTAACTTCTTGAAGAGAAAGGTTTAACAGTTCAATAAGCTCTCTTTTGTATCAGGATCATCTAGCTGTAATAGTAATTGAAAATCTCCTAGAGTGTGGTTTAATCTATATCTGAATCAATTTATGTCTTGGACTTGACAGCACCAGTGACAATGATTCCCACAGTTTCATTATGTACTGCATAAAAGTGTTCTTAAATCTGCTGTCTGAATCACTGAAGGCACTGTAAGGTTTTGTTTCAGAGAAATAGCAAATAGCTGCTTTCTCTTTGATGTTTCCTGTACTAGTTATGACTTAAGAGTTCATTGGCCACCCCTTCAGCCACCTTTCTTCAATGTTACACAGCCCTGAATACTACAAGTGTGAACAGAGATCCCTTGAAATTACTGGTGTTGCAAAGAACTCTCTGTTTCCTTCTGCCTTATTTTTTTTTTCATATCCCTGTATAGTCATTTGGGGGGGTGGGTGGAAGGGAGATAACCTACACCTACTTATCACTCAGCTTAATATCCTTGAGAACTTTGAGGAAATAACTTTTGCAAAGGCAACTGTCCTGTATCAGTTGAGTCACCCACATCTCGATGTGGAACTAAGACTTACTGTATCAGGAAGCAGCAAGGGCCAGCTATTCCCTGGGGGAGGCAAACCAGGAGCCAAGAGTGACCAAAGCACAGGCAGTTCCCTCACTGCTCAGTGCACAACCACACAGCATCTGAACGTGGTGAGGAGAGCTGGGTGCAGGTAACAGCCCATCAACAGTCCCAGGCAAGGCAACGGGATAAATAGTCTGGGGAGATCAGTCAGAAGCACAAGGAAATGAAGACAAGAGACAAGGCTGCAACACGTATCTTGAGGTATCCATCCAAGAGACAGTGCCAGGCAGGTACACCTCCAGCATGGCTCAGACAGGGACTGAAAACCCAGGTCTGAGCCTGAATGGAGCCTCTGAACCCATGATCACAGGGTGTGGATGGAGGTGAGGCTAGTGGGGGTAATTAAGGACTATTAGTGTATCTAGGGCCCTGATATATTGATCTTTAAAACTCTGGAAGGTTCATCTTTTAAAACATGTCACTCATCCTTCCACATCGAGGTGGATTTAAGATATAGTTATACAGTGTAAATAGTAGTTCTGTGAGTTTTAAAGCCTAATCGATTTAGAACTCCTTCAAAAACTTTTAAGAAATCATTTCATGCCTTGATAATTATCTGTCAATGTAAAGTCCAAGTGCTGAGTTGCAAGATTGATTCTGTAATTCAACTTTCAAATCATTTTTCTCCCAGGGAATAATGTATGATCAGTTGGCTCAGAAGATTATTTCCCCTTAGGATATCAAAGAAAGTGTGTTTAAGAACATAAGCTGGTGTCTGCTTTGCAGTTTTTCCTTTTTTAATTTAAATTCCCTCTTGTAATATGTAAAATACCTGCTGATGTTATCTCAGCTGCTGAAACTGTCTTGTCAGACAGGGTAAGATTGAGTCACAGGATATACTAAATGCTTTCTCTTCTCTGAGTATGTTTATCTAAAGGTGGGTGGTAAGTGCTTAATTCTAATATAAAATAGATAAAAAAATATTATCAAATGTGTGCCTCTATGGTCAGAGGCAATATCAATGAAGAGATAATCAGAAAACGACAGAAATTCAGCACATCAAACCCAACAAATTTATGGTCCAAGTCTCGATCTTGGAAGTAGTAATAGTAGATCTCTATGATGGTTTGCAAGTCGTTCTGAACTGTAAATTTGATTTAGTTTGCAGTGCCTCAGTTCTGGGATCTGAATTTGAAACACATTCAATTTTTTAGCACTGATAACCCCTGCCAAGAATAACAGTGCTGACACTCAGCATAATGGTAGTTGGTTTTACACTGACCTCTAAACTCCCAAAATTAGAGATTACTTTCTTTTAGAATATAACTGTTACTCCCATTTCTCTTACTGCAGGTAAAAGCAATTTCCTTTCACAACTCCTAGAACATAAGGTCAGAAGAAATCATTAGCTCATACATTCTGCCCTACTTTTCAGCACCATCCCATATGTCTCACCTGTCACCCTAACATGGAGTCCAGAGCTATGCCTGTAGGCAGTTGGATGGATGCCCATCTAAATAGCAGATTCCTGTGTTCTGTGTCATGGGAAACTGGGTTTAACTGAGGATGCAATAATCTAGCTGGCATGTTTGAACTCATGCTTTGGAGGAGACTGTGAGCTCTACCTGGCAGGTTTGTTTGCATGGAGAATGAATGAAGGCCTGGAGGCTGCTCTTCAGCATTGGCGAGGCTTTAAAGCCTCTGGTTAAATCAAGCCAGTGAATTTCTTGTGGAGGTGAATAAATGATATACCATGGGCAGAAACAGTACAGCCTGAAGCACCTGCAGTGGAAGGGGGGATGAAGAGGGTTACACTCAGTGCATGCAGCACTCCTTGCTGGTAACTGCCTTTGTTATTATGTCAGGAGGAGGCAGGAGAAGTGGTAAAGAAGGCTTTGGATGTTATCACTATTGCTGTCCCACCAGCTCTGCCAGCTGCCTTGACAACAGGGATCATTTATACCCAGCGGAGGTTGAAGAAAAAGGGCATCTTCTGCATCAGCCCCCAGAGGATCAACGTGTGTGGACAGCTGAACCTCATCTGCTTTGACAAAGTAAAGGCTGTGTGGTGGTTGTGCTCTTACTGGTAATGATAGTGGTGCTAGGGGTGGGAGAGTATGGGCTTTGAGTGAGCATTTCCTCTGTATTTTAGAAACACAATGACCAATCTTGTGTACTTAAGTTTTTGTTGTCTGAACAGAAGCTGTTGCAAATTCTTGTTTTTCTTGGAATCTAGGAATTGTCTGGTAGCTCTTTTTCTCCACACTGTGCTGGCATTTTCTGGACAGTAACTTTTTAAAATATGTCTTGCTTTTTGTTCCTTTTGGAGCTTTCATTTGGGAAGTTAATTTAAATGTACATTTTAACTTAGACTGGAACCTTAACAGAAGATGGCCTGGATCTTTGGGGCTTGCTGCCCTCTGAAAAAAATGGGTAAGGCTCTTTGACACACCAATGGCGTTTAAATTTGGTGGGATAGTGGCTGGATTCTCCTCCCAGACATATGAACAAATCTGAAAGGGAGTTAATGCTAAACAGCAGTTTGAAGCTCCCCATGTTTAGATTTTCAATTTTATTTCTATAGCCTCTAAAAAATGAGTTGTTTGCCTCATCCCAGGGGTCCTGCTCTACAAGAAAAGATGAAGCCACTGTTGTCAGCATTTAGCACAGCATGTCCAAGCAGGTAGCCTGCAGCAGACAAGCTAGGTTAGTTCTCCAAGCTGCTGTGTTGCCTCAACCCTTTATGACAGGAAGTCACTGTTACCCATGAGATTGAAATTCAGTTCCTCCAAGGACAAATTTCCAGAAATATGCATTGAGCATAAAGATGCTCAAACTTATATCAGCTTCAGAACTCAAGAGTCCTTGCACAAGCCCTAAGAAAAATATTTTATAAGAATCTGTTCCTCTCTCCATCCCTTAACCAGGGAGAATACACCTGTTCTGAGCATACGTATCCCAGACTTAATAGGTGCATGAGAAATAGCCCACAGGGGAGTACAAATTCCGGGAATAAGACTGTGGTCTGACTTCAGGATGAGATTCTAATTGTCCCTAGTTTAGGGTGTTTTTTTTTCGTTAGTCATATATTATTTGGTGTTCTCTGATAGCAATTTTTATGCTCTCTTTTGTGTTAGTTTCCAGGACATTCACATCTTCCCTGCAGACCGTAGCCTGCCTTGGGGCCCAGTGTTCAGAGCAATGGCAGTTTGTCATTCATTAGTTGTTTTGGAAGGCAAGATCCAAGGAGACCCCCTGGATGTGAAAATGTTTGAGGCCACTAACTGGGTAAAGCTATTCTTTGTTGTTGTGTGAACAGTGGCAGGATGTTTTGATAGTCTGGCAAAGGAGAGAGATCCCAAACCCCCTCATACAAACAGCCACTTCCCACATAAGCAAAGCTCAGAAGAGATGCTGCATATCCAGGCTTTTGAAGGAATGTTCCTTGTTTCTGCCTACAGCCTTCCCCTAGAGGTGCTTTGAGTACTTAGCTCGTTTGCCTGGAAGTGCTGGATGTCAGGCAAACCACACTGGCACAACAACTGTGTCTTTGGCTGCTGCCAGATAACAGGATCCCAGATGTGACTCGTGCAGATTAAGACCACTATTACAAAGCATGTAAAAGAATTCTGCCAGCTTTGAGCTAAGTACAAGACTTCGAAATTTGTTAGAACTCTGTCAATATGGAGGTATTTCTACCATGTTCAGATCTGAAATCCCGTGCCCCTGTGGAAGTACTCTGCTCCCAGTCTCTGTCCCATTATTTACAAATAACCATTAGTGTTGCTATTTACTCTCTGATCTGTTGGGTGTGGGGAAATGAGAATTGATGAAAACTGAAAGCTGCAAATGTGAGATGGATGAAAGGAAAACAGCTCACAATTGCCTGGTGGAAGGTATAGCTGCAAGGCATGGCTGATGCAAGGTAAGAGGTTCAAGGCAGGATTAGCTAGTTGTGTGGATGACAACACCTGTACTTAACACCTGTCTGCTTTTGTACCTGCAAAATATGTGAAACCACAGAGTTTCAAGGAATAAGCTATTCACTAATGACAGGAATTAGAGGGTATTCTCTGGAGGTGATCACCTTTCTGGTTTCAGGCAGACACCCATCAAAGTTATAGATGACACAGGAATCCTGTTAAATAATTCATGTGAAATAATCAGGTGCCCTTTGACAACATAAAGTTATTTTGTTCCTCTCAATCATGTTGTGATGTTTAAAAAATCCAGCTGATTTGTGGAATACTTCAAGAGCAACTTATGATGCTTTCTACATTAATACAAATGCTTGTGTATTATTTTCCCATTATGTCTATATTATACCTAAAGGTTTTTGTACATTTAAGTGGGTTGTAATGAATAAAGGATTTATTACCAATGAGATTACATAATCTATTTGCTGTGGAAGAGTACAGCCATCTTTTAGTATTTGATTTCCAAGACAGGCATTGGATTTTTCATTGGTGGAACTTCTTAGTGTGATGTCACACAGACCTCCCTCAGGAATGTTTAGATTGACCAAAAAGGTCTAAATGGATCCTTGAGGTTCCTTTCAGCTATACTGGTGTTGTGATCTGAAATGTTTTTGTCTTTCAATACACAGGTGATAGATGATTCCAGTGGACATCAGATTGAAGGTCAAGGACCCACACAAGCCACAGTTGTCAGGCCTGGACCTAAAGCCACCACTGTAAGCTATTTGCAAGATTCACATTCATGATCAAGTTAATTGTCAAGTGTAAGACTTACTTTTCAGAATAGAAATGCTTGATTGTCCTAGTCCAAGAGAGCTCTTTCACACTTCATCTTTCCTGTGCTGCCTGCAGAGAGATCTTGCTCTCTCTGAGTACAGATGCCAGGAGCAGTTTGCTGCTTACACCAGAAGAAGGGGGATGGTGAATGACAGATTGTCCCATCATTTCTGCCTAAGTGTGACAAATCAGCCCATCATACATGGTTAGCTTCTTACCATGGCCCAAAGGAGAGACTAAAATCCTTTGGCTTGAGTTTAAAATCCTTGCTGCAGTATGTAATCCATTTGCTTTTCTCCTAGGCCCCAGTGGAAGGACTTACCATTCTACAACAGTTTCCATTTTCTTCATCCTTGCAAAGAATGTCTGTCATTGCTCAGGAAATTGATGGGGATCAACAGGTCTTCACAAAAGGGGCTCCAGAAATAGTAGCCATGCTATGTAGAGCAGAAACAGGTAACTAACATTAATAAATGCTTCCTAGAAACTTATGTATAAGTGATGGTGCAATAAAGTGGAAGGTCCAAATGAGAATTCTGTGTCTAAGACTTTATAATTCAGCCTGAAAAGTCTCTATGTTGTGATTCAAGTCTAAGGCTGAGCTCTCATACAGCCCTTCTCAGCAAAGAAGGACTGCTAAGAGATAAAAGTAAGTACAAACTCTTGTACGAGGTGTACAGTCTCTGCCAGAATAGGTATTTGGAAAAGTTGTCCTCTAGTGCAGTAGGCATAAAAAAAGTCTTGTTTTTCCTCCAGACCTTGGGAGAGCAGCTAGAAGAGCACAGGTCCTTCATGATACCCTGAAAGAAGGCAAGTTTTTGCAGAATAGTTTAGGTCCTAAGTGCAAAATGACAGAGGAAAGACAATGATTTTCATATTGAGCAAAGTTCATTCACTTCAGCACCTGCCCTTTGGCACATAAACCTTCCCTTCTCCAGGGCTGGCTTTTATTAGACAGCAGTCAAATGCCTTGATGAAATGTCTTTTCCTCTTTTGCACAGTCCCATGGAACTTTGAAAACAAGCTCCTGCTCTACACAGCACAGGGCTTTAGGGTCATCGGACTGGCATGTAAATCTCTCCAGGCAGGGAAGCTCTCTGCTGCTCTGACAAGGTAAGCCACAGACTGCTGCTTCTGGCCACATTCACCCATGGGCTAGTGGTGCCTCTCACAGTACCTGCCAAGAGCAGGGTTGTAATACAGAATTTTGTTGGATTCAGGCCAGAAGGAATCTGATTTATATTTGGGTATAGGTCTGAGAATGGGTTAGGGTAATCTTATAACACATGCCCAGAATCCTTGCACATCTCTTAACTTTCTGAAATTTGGATTAACATAGGAAGGATAACTCTAGTATATTCTGAAGACTAGTACAGCCCTCCCTTATTCCATCATTTTTATCAGTCTCCTTGCAGCTTTATTCAGGCTTTCAGTTGAAGTCTTTTTGTTCTTGATTTTTTTTCATCAGTTATCCAGACTCCTCCATTGAGCAGAGACAGCAGATGACCCCCATTACTGTTCTCTCGCCCAGTCAAAGTCAGCAAACTATCTTGTGCTGTTGTCTTGGTCCAGTCCTTTAGATTTGTAGCTTTAGCTGTCTTTAGTTTCTAGAGAAATCAGCAAACTCTTCTACTGTGCTCATGGTATTAGTTTTTCACAAGCCTCACACAAAAATACCTACACATGAGTCCCTCTACCTTGTGCCTGTTATACTCCAGAAACACCCCTTCTGAAATACCTGCAGTTACTGAGCATCTGCTGTCCTCTCTCTTTGCTAGTCTGCAAGTCCTAATCCAGATAGAGCTCACTTGCTTTTTCACAGGGCTCTGCTGAAAGGGCCAATGACACTGAGGCAGAGTGCAAGTGGTTATTTAATTCTTGTGACAGGTGTCATAACACACCTCTCCAACCCAACGTGTGAGATATGGCCCAGAGTTTGCAGTTGTGTGTGCACTTACAGCATGTGTGATGTATATACTACCAAGAGAAAAGAGAAAGCTGGTGGTCAAACACAAGATCTGCATTGAAAGCAGTGGCTGTGAAGGCACCACCTAACTCAGCTATGCTGACTGCCATCTAGGTGTTTGGCATCAACTCCTCCTCACTACAGTGGCTAAAATAAATGTTCAAAAGCTTTTTTCTTTTCAGTCTCTTCAGAGTCAACCTGTGTCCCTAAAATACCTGTAGTTCATGACTCAGGGATGGTGTGTTTACCAAATTTTCTTCTCAACTATGTGTTGAACTACAAAAAAGCAGTAGCACAGCTATAAAGAAAAGAGTACGGGAAACCAGAATTGATGTTCCCAGGTGTTGTTTGCTCAGGCCTTACTGTCAAGGTGAGCAGATACATTTAGTAAGGTGTGTTTCTTTGTTGTGCAGTCCTCAAATGAGAATGACTAGTGGACATGAGCTTTCCAAATAAGACCACAACAGTTTGGGAATCCTGCAGGAAATTCAGGGTGCTTTTTAATGCTGGCTAAAAATTGTGCATGAATGGAAAACAGTCTAATTTATCCATCAGGCTTCATGTTGGTATGTGGAACAGGTAGGCTGAAATTGGCTCTTTCGATTTGGTAATTAAGTAGACGTGAGATGGAAGCTGACTATGTTGTGAACTCCTTCTTCAGAACAAGGGACAAAGAGAAAAAAAGGATTAAGTGAAGATTCTCCATGCACAACCAGCACCACTTTCTGCCTGTGGAAAGCAAGCCCTGCTGGTGTTGAAATAGCAACCACAAAAGAAAGGCAGCCTGGGACTGCTGAAAACAAACAAATTATTTTAATTCTTTTGAGTTAGGTAGGATTGTTGACAGTTATAACTGGCTTTCACCAAATTCAATACAAAAACAGGTCAAAGGCAAAAGAAGAACTAAATCTGTCTCTCCTTTTCACTGTTAGGGAGGAGGTAGAATCTGATCTGACGTTCCTGGGTCTGCTGATAATGGAGAACAGATTAAAGAGGGAGACAAAGCCTGTCCTGGAAGAGCTCAGTGCTGCCTGCATCAGGATTGTTATGGCCACAGGTATCTAAACAGGGTGGATTATTTATGTGGCCATTGGCCCAGATAGGGAGTTCAGTGGTGATTAAGTGAACAGTCTGCTGTTGTCACCACCATTGGTAGGAAGACACAGATATTTAGTCCAAGAAGCATCTGTGTTTTAATAATTACATGAGCTGAACCGTGTTGTCCCTGGCAAATTCATCAAGCTATGTTAGACACCTAATAAAGCATATCATACACAATCCCTTCTTTATAGAGCCTCCTGAAATCCTGTTGTGATAAATGAGCAGAGGTGGAGCATTGGTGCCATGACAAATCACTGAGCCTTAAGACATTTGGTAACTCATGCCTACCAGTTCCTACCTTTTTTTTTTTTAAAGGCTATTCTATCCAAATCCTGTTTTCCTTCCATTTTTCCCATGTTCCAAAGATACTTTTTCAGGAGTTGCACAGATTTTGTCTTCTTGGGCCTCATCCCTTTCAGCACACATACACCAAAGCCACCTGAGGCAAATGAATGAGAATTAATGATATCTGGTGGCAACTTAGCAGTAAATCCCTTTTTGGTTTTTGTCTAAAACAAATAATCTAGGACCATATTCCCCATCTGGATTTCTTCAAGCTGAAGATGGAAATACTTAATCTCCAGATAAAATATTTTTTTTTCCAGATGAAAATATGTCTAATGATTGAGACAGACCTTATCTGCAAAGTTTAGATCTTTATCAAAAAGTTTCTTCCACACAGACATTGAACTCCTACTGATTCTTGTGGATATATTTGAAAACTCAGAATTCAGGAATAGACTAATGTTTCCTCCATAAACAATTCCTCACTGCAGAAATTTTTAGATAACACTCCCCTTGGTTTTTGTAGGTGACAACATTCAAACAGCTATAACCGTTGCCAAAAATGCTGGGATGATCTCTCCAACACACAGAGTGATTCTTGTGGAAGCAAACAAAGTGCCTGGATCTTTTTCAGCATCTATAACCTGGAAACCCCTAGAGGAAAACAAAACTGAAGGTTATAGAAACCTGGTGAGCATATGAGAAGCAGGTGTTGTACAGCAGGGGAACAAACCAAGCTTTAAATAAGTCACTGGGATTATGATAGTATAACAGAGACCTGTCATGCACCACTGTTTTCATGTTAAAATATGTGCTAGAAAAGTGTCTAAAAGGAAGGGATCTTCATAAAATGTGCTCCTCTAGAGCTTACTTCCTAATATATTATTCTGTGAACACATTTACTAACTGCCTAGCTAAGTTTGAGAACAGCTTTGCAGAAATTGAGGGAAGATTTGCCTATAGCCCTCATGCTTAGCTGAATCCAGTTTAAAGCATGATTCTCTCTCCCTGCAAGATAAATTTGATGGTAAAAATGTGGACTTAAAATAGTTCAGGTGCACTGAACCAGCCCTGTTCAAGCACGTAGAGAGTTATCACTTCCCCATACCTGCAGAATTAAAACACAGATTAATTGTGGAGAGGTTGCATATACATGGGGAAACAAACAAGCTACACTAAGAAATTTATTTCATCAAGCATCTCCTCAGAGAAACTGGGATGAAGACCAGTTACTTTCTCCCTGAAGAGTAAGTCTGATTGTGCTGACCCTTCTCTGAGAAATATTAGAGTCAGGCAGATGGTAGGGAATATCTGCAGAGGTAGTTGAGTGGCTCCTTTCTGCCAAAGCTCAGCCTGAGCAGCATCTGCACTGTATTTCACTGTAGAAAGACTTGGTTAGATGTGATGCCCATATACTTTCTCCCTAGACACTCTCACTCACCATGCAGGCCACCAGATTGGCACCGTTGCATGAATTCTATCAAATGCAGTGATGTTGAGGGCTGGCTTTTAAAACTCATGAAGCACCTGGATAACACTGAAATTAATGGTATATGTCTCAATTCCTTTACAAATCCAAGCAAAGGCAATTGGCCTTGAACTCAAGGCTCTCAGAGTCTTCAAAACTGTCTTTCCCATGGTATGTCCTTTACTGTTTCTGTGGCAGTGCCTGTGTAAATGTACAGAGTAGCTTTTGAGGGCCTGGGTGCAGCACTCATTCTGTCTTATTTTACAGGAGGATGGCAGTCCGAGTGAGAGAAGAATCAGGCTGGCATTGGGATCAGGCCAGTATCATTTTGCCATGAGTGGAAAATCTTACCAAGTTGTAGCACAGCATTTCAGGCATTTACTTCCAAAGGTAAAATCTGGATTCCTCAGCTGGAGTAGGCTTGCCATTCAGGAGATTCGGGTTGTCCTGGTTTAACTGGCTGAAGAGATCTGTACCAGGACATCTTTGGGGAGCAATTCTAATCCCAAAATACTTATGGATGAATCTCTGATATTAACATATGGGAAAGGACCTGAGAATCCCTGAATTTTTTTCTGCACATAAGAGGAGCAGACTTGCCTCATGGTGTGAGGTCATGACTTAAAACCTTTGTGCCCATATTCCTGGCCCTTGCATAGCACTGATTCTGTCCTGTTTTGGAGAATAGGAGAAAACATAGTATTACACATTATACACTTCAGCATGGCTTGTCTGTTCCATGGAGAGGATAAGCTCATGAATTCTCTTTGTGTAACTGCCTGCCTGGTAATCTGTGGTTATCAGGTAACTCAAATGATGTATCAGGCCTCTTGTCTTTATTGTGATTATTACTTTTTCAAAATATTGATCAAGATCTGTTATATCATTGATCATGAGTTTTTTCTGCTTCGGAGTATAGAATCTTTTGTTTATAAATGTGATTTTTTGTGATTTCCATTCCAGACTGTCACTCAAATCTCTTACTTCAAGTGTTTTAAAAATAATTTCTTTTTTTTCTCCTTACAGCTCCTGCTGAATGGAACAGTTTTTGCTAGAATGTCTCCTGGTCAGAAATCCAGCCTTATAGAAGAGTTTCAAAAGCTGGAGTAAGTTCATAATAAGTTTGAAAGTGTTTGTTGAGTTTCCAGGCTTGAAAACAGTCTAGTAAGAGCTAACTTTTGTCTAGCATAGCATTTCATGGAAATGCCTAAACCTGAAACTTCCACAGATAAACAACTTGGCAATTAAAATCCAAAAGCCTGTTAAAAAAGACACTGAACTTCATTCTGGTTTGGCAACCCATCAAAGATCAAACAATCCTATGATTCTGGCTTTTGTCTTTTCACATCATCCTTCATTGTTCCTTCTCTCTGGGCCTGAAGGAGGCACACCTGTCTCCCTAAGAGTTTTAGGAATATCTCCCAGCATTATAACTTCCCTGGTGCTTGCAGTCTTTTCACAGCACTAATGCTGGCTCAGTTTGATGGGTTAGAACACGTAGCAGGGCAGCCTGGATTGGTGCTCACACTCACAGAGATGTATATACACTCCTGAGTCTTGTTGCCTGTTGTTCAGCTGTTTCCCAAGTCTTTTGAAGACCCTCACCTGGCTAGACCTAGGCCTTACCCTAGAGCAAGGAGAGCTTTAGCCTGTTTCAGGTTACTGCCCTGGTGTGTGCAGTTGTGAGCACTTCAGCTGCTGTCTGGCCTCCCTGGACCACCGTGAATGCCTTCCAGTGAGGACTTATCCTGCACTAAAATCCAGGCCTCAGGCGTAAAAGACACTTTCAGGGCTCATAATTCCACAAGGTTATTTCAGCATCAGGGTGGGGAGCTGTCTCCAGATATCCTGTTAAACTCATGTTCCCCTTTTTTGCCTACTCCAGCTGCCTCTGCCACTCCTTGTCCTGTCCCAGGAGATTCTGGCAGTACTGGACTTCAAAGCAGAGTCCCCATTCACATCTGTTTTCCAGTGAACATGAGGTGCCAGTATCTGCAGTCTTTCTGAGCAGGGCTGTCCCCATTAGCCCTTCCCTCTGTTGTGATTGACCTCAAACCCAGAGAGGGTGGTAGACTGAGTCCATTGTAGTGAACATAAAACTTCCTGCTAATATGTTCTTTATTCCATCACAGCAGAAACTCTTTACTGTAGGTATATCTGAAGTGCAAGCCCAAGGCCCATGCACAGTCCAGAGTCCTGGGCTTATATTTTGGTCTTTCAGCTTTCCAGAAAGGCTTTTAACAAAAAATTTTCATGACTTACATAAATGACTTGCATGGTGTGGGCTCTGATTCTTTACTTTCCTTGGAACTGAACTGTAGGTCACTTTATTTTTAGTTACTTTGTGGGCATGTGTGGAGATGGAGCCAATGACTGTGGGGTAAGTGAAAATTCTTTATAAGATATCTATTTAAAAAATGAGTAATGAATGCAATGCCAGTAGAATATTCCAGACTCAGCACATGCTGGAGATGGGAGTGCACTGCTTATTCACAGAGAAACTGTACTGTCACCAGTATTGATTTACATCTGATTCTCCAGCGTGGTTCTTGCCATGCAAGAGCTGTCCTAGGTAGAGATTTTTTTAGTTTATGGTCTCATTTTCTTTGCAAAAACCACCAGAAGATTCTCCAAATCCTCCACTGGGGTTTACCCATATCTTCAGGGTCTGGGGGTGGAGAAGACAAGTGAGGAGTTTTTATAGGGCACAACTGTAATCCTACAAGGTTTTTGTAAAGGCACATTTTAGAAGTGCAGGAAAGTTTTGCTTGTTCTTTTTCCAAAAGGAAGGATTCGTGTTCAGAAGGGATCCAGAACTCCCTTCTGAGCAGGTTCAGATCTGTCCATGACTTCACACATCCTTGTGGCAGTGACAGCAATGCCACCTCAGCAGTGCAGCACTCACTTGTCCTAAAACAACATCACAACAATTCTCCTGGGGGAAGTAGAGAACATAGACTATCTGTATAAGGTGTGTCAGCCTGTGCTGACAAAGGAGGCAGAGCCAAACCTGTCTTCTGTAGCTGGCAGTGGATGGCTCTGGGGTCTGTGCAAAATGAACTTTCCCGTGCTTTCATCTCCATTCTTTTCCTGGGCCTGATGAATCACATCCCACTGGAGGAACCCTCCAGATGAAGCACACTCAGAGAGTATAGAGGGGCTGCTGTTCACAGAACACATCCTGTAAGAAGGGATCACTTCTTGGCTGACATGTAAGCTGCTGTGTCTTCCTGCTTTGTGAGTATTGAAGAAGAATGTGTCTTTCAGGCATTGAAAGTGGCACATGCAGGGATATCACTGTCAGAGCAGGAGGCATCTGTGGCTTCACCTTTCACATCTCAAACCCCCAGCATAGCCTGTGTGCCAGAGCTAATCAGGTAAGCATAGATTTTTTTTCCTAATTCATAAAGAAGGCAATTTCCATTTCTCACAAATACCAGTGTGGGTTGTTCCCACCAAGCCACAATGTGCCTATCTAGAGAAAAATAAATGTCTTTGACCTTGAATTTACTATTTGCCTAATCTGTCTCTGAAATTCCCTTAAGGTACATTAATTACCTCGAAACTACAAGAGGAGGGCATTTACAGTTGAGTTTTATGTAATCAACAGAATTTTAAATGCAAAAGAAGTAGTAAAATGAGCAATGCTGCATAAAGCTGAATCAAATGTCCACAAACCAACCTGTACATTACTGTTTAGGCCCTGCCTCTGGTACTCTATGCAAGCAAAACTTGGTATCTGTTATGCCAGGATCCTGATTTTGCTTACTGGGGCAGGGAGAGTGCTTCACCTTCCTTGGATACTGTATGTTCACTGCAGAGGAAAAGGACCTTCAACTCATGGAGCAGTTGCTTGGCTTTGTATGTTTTTCCTCATATGGGACTGTTACCTGCACTATTAACATTAGAAAAGAAAGTTACTGGGGTAAATTCATAACATAGATGACTGGAATCCAGCCTGTTTCCTTGTAACAAGATATCTAAAAGTGAAGATTTTACTTTTATTCAGATCAGATTCTATTTATTTCACCTCCCAGGAAGACACTGGCAGAGCCTTCACTGCTTGTGACACACACCTTGTTTTTCAACAGCCTTTTGAGAGGACTAGCAACAGGAGCAGACCCCTAATCTAATTGCTGTCCTTTACTCATGTCTTCACACAGGGAAGGCCGTGCTGCTCTTGTGACTTCCTTCTGCATGTTCAAGTATATGGCACTGTACAGCATAATTCAGTACCTTGGTGTTCTCCTGCTTTACTGGGTATGTATTGGGAACATGTTGGCTAGAACTGGATGAGCTACTACTCCCTTGTAGGAGAAACAGGGCATAAAAGCCACAATAAAAACAGAGTATGGAGCTTTACCTTTACCTGAGCTGCAAACTTCTGTGGTGTGATCGTATGGTCCTCCTGTATCCTCAGCTGAAAACTGGAAAGATTCTTCTCAGTAACTTCAGCCAGTGGGCCCAAGATGCAAGCTGGGCAAAGAGACAGCTGAGAAACTGAATGGTACTTTGGATGAGGGCATATGTCTGTGAAGAGGAAGAATCTGGTGTTAGCATATGCTGTTGTAATTTATTCAGCATTTAAAGCATGAATTAACTTGACAGTAAGCAAATCCTCTGGAGTGCCTTAAGCCACTTTTGCATGACTTCCTCCCAGATGGAGAGAAGGGCTTTGCAATCAGAAGTCACCCAGCAGTGAGAAAGCATGTCTTTTCAAATAGTCTTCTTTTTTATTGCATGGAGTGAACTGGAAGCGTAGTAAGTCTGAACAATGTGCAAAATATTCACTGCAGGGCCAATGGTAACAAATCTATTTGGCAGGGTGGTGAAATGTGTGGTCTCCTTATCTGCAGCATAACATTTCAGAACAAACATCAGAGCATTAGCTCCATGGATATAATATGGCTTTCTGAAGACAATATAAACAAGCCCATGGCAAATGTCTGATTTGTGATATTTCTTTTTTGTGTTCCTCTTTTCAGCAACTAAACTCCTTTGGGAATTATCAGTTTTTGTTTCAAGATCTGGCTATTACCACTGTCATTGGCATGACAAGTAAGCCCCTTAGTCATCCTATGTATTAATGAGAGAATGATCTCAAATATTTTTCACCTCCTTGGGAATGCATAATTCTATGTACCAAGGGAAAGAAAAGGGAGACTAAACATTCTGCAGAGTAATTTTCTACGTAGAACATAGGATGTTTAGATTAGTAGAAGAGGGATTTTGTTTGAGAAAAGCTTTGAAATAAGATGGGTAATTCTTAGTGGGGCATTTGGTGAAGATGTTGCTAACTGGGATGTTATTTCTAGAAGGATTAAAATCACACATAGTGCAGTGGAAAGTCTATTCAGGCTTTTTTTCTGTTGACTTAGGAAGGCAGATTAAAGAGATACCTAAGGCTTCATGCTGAAATGAAAAAGTGTAGGGATTGACTCTCTTGAGTGTAACTCACATTTGAAGCTGTCTATGCAGGAGCCACAAGACGAGAGAGAGGGGAAAATGTAGAAGAAAGAAATGACAGATGTCAGACACTACAGAGCAGGAAGTTGTGAGCCAAAAATAAGTGAGGAAACTAGTGCTGAGGCAGAAAGAGAAAGGCAATGTTTTTAAGATACAATAAATGCAGGGAGAGTTTTAGCAGCAGAAATGGCAAGGACAGAGACATGAAGAGAATATAACAAAACCACATCCTGGTATGTTCCTTTCTTGCTGGAACACAGACAACAGGAAAAGACTTTGATTAAAAACAAGCCTAAAAGGGTCAACCACAATACTAGCTGCCAAAAGCTACACTGCTGTAAGTAGCCCATCTGGAACATTGCATCAATGTATATCATCATATACATCAAGTATAGCTCTTTTATTCAAAGTACAGATAACTTTGTTAAACCTAAGGAGAGAGGAAAACCTGTTGTGTCAGCTAATGCAGTCCAGCTCAAATAACCAGGTACAAGGCACTTAGTCCAGGAGGATGCACAGAACATGGGCAGCAGAATGTCCCAAGCCACACCTGATAAGTGGCAGAAAGAGGAAAGCATGCATATGTTTAGATCCCTGGGCCTGACAGTAGCCGAATAAAATAAAAATCCAATGTTTTATTTTGCAAAAATACCTCATAATAGTCAGATACTATTAATTAACATCTTCTGTGTCAATATAATTTTGTAAGAAAACAACTCTGTATTTTACACTTGCTGTAGTCTTTGTATGTTTTATAAAGAATATTATAGACTGTAAGAGTGCTGGCCATTGATAACAGTCAGTATTATACAGCAGCACTGCTTGTATTTTGGACACAGTAGTAAACATTTCTGTGCATGTTTCAGTGAGTTTCACACGTGCCTATCCAAAGCTGGTTCCCTACAGGCCTCCAAGCCAGCTCACCTCACCCCCACTGCTGCTCTCTGTTGTACTTAACATCCTCTTCAGCCTCAGCATGCAGATTTTCGGATTTGTGGTAGTCCAGAAGCAGCCTTGGTATTCCAAGACCGATATACACAGGTAGGTCCCCTCCTTGGGACTTTGGGTAACACAGAATTGACCTAGTGGGGCAGGTCTGCTATTGATCAGCTTAACTGCAGGACTGATCAGCAACTGCAGGAAGACCCTGTACTTCCCTACAGGGTGCAAACACTTTAACCAGTGCTGTCTGCAGGTCCCTAAGTTCTCCAACAATCTGCCACGCAGCACAGTGCATGTGGTGGGAATGCTTCTGCTGAGCACAAACATGAGGACTTGATTCCAGGAGACACCAGGGTAACAGAGTAGATCTGAGCTAAGGTTCTGACAAATTCAGCAAACTGAACCCAGAGGGTGAGATTGAGGGCATTGCCAATAAGCTGTATCATAGCTGTGAGGGAGGACTCCTAATAGTTATAGTGGAAGTCAAAGGAAATAAGCAGGACAATAATAATTCTCTGACCTTTTCAGCGCCTGCCTCTTGATAAACAACCACATGAAGAATTCTTCCTCCAGCATGATGCTCCCTGGGGTGAGAGATGGAGCCCAGGAGCAAACAGACAATGGCTACAAGAGCTATGAGAACACCACAGTGTGGCTGCTAAGTACCATCAACTGCCTCATTGTAGCACTAGTGTTTTCCAAGGGAAAGCCTTTCAGGCAACCCATCTACACAAATTGTAAGTATGGGGAGAGAGGAAGGAGTATATATGTCAAACCACTATGTCAATTCACTAGGGAAAAACAAAATCTTGACCAAAATAATGCCAGCAAAAAAAAAATCAGGAGCCCAGTATTAGACTTCTAAATGACTAAAGGCCACCCTTGTAGGCACTCGTTTAATGCCAGTGGCATCCTGTGATCAGTAGGTCGCTTCTGTACTGCTGAAATCCTGGCCCTGGCATTTTGACTTCCCAAACAGACAAAAGAGAAGATAGTGTTGACTGGCAGAAGCATCATGTTACTGAAGGCAGCCTGAATGAGACATCACAAGAAGAGATTAGGTGGTCTCATTTTGCTTTACTCTTTAGAATATTTCTGGAAGAGCCCTATGCCTGTTTCCCCAGAGCACGCTGGTTGAGCAGTATTTGAGAGAACTCATGTTCAGAGTGTTCTTTTGGGCCCATCTCAGAAGAAAACATACAATGACATCTGCATGTTTGCAGAGTCCCATTTCCCATTCCAGAACCAGAGATGTTTAGCATTTGCTAACTCGGAGACCAGTAATTTCTTTAAAAAGGAAACATCAAGGGATGCAAAAACTTAGGGGCTGCAGTGAAGAGTAGTAGGGTTTTTTCTGCTTCTGAAAGACTGTCATGTGAAAGAAAGATGAGCTTGTGTTTGTGGTAGTTCTGGAAGTTGCAGTGAGGCATGGAAGAGCTGTTATTTTTCTCTATTTGGACAAATCCTTCATCAATCTCTCAGGCAAAGCTCTGTTCTGTGGTTCTTTTGTTTGTCTGTTTTTTTCCTTTTCCCTTGAAGATTTACATAAATGCTGTAGGTTTCATGGCTTTGCTGTTTTGGTATATGCTGAGGAGGGGGCATTCCTCTCAGATAGCAGAAAAGTGGTCATCGGTCTCCCAGGACAAGGCAAACCAAAAAATGAATGGGTGGAAGATGAAGTTTGGTGCATGCCAGTTGAAGAGAAAATGAGTTTACTCATTATTGGAACATTTGCCTACAGATCACAGAGGGAAAGAGTATCCATTACTTAGACTCTTTAACTCCTGATCAAGAGCAAAGTCTCAATATGATTGAAATTGAGGGCAAAACTCCTAATTTATGTTTACAAGATCAAGACAATATCCTGGACATTCTTCTAAATGACATAAGATACTGAGCTCAGAGAGAGACTCGCTGGAAGGCTGTCAAGCTTCTCAGATATGAGAGGTCACATCAAATGTTCAAAATACCCATTTGGTGTTTTAAATCTGTGGCTACAAGGCTTGCTTCACCTTCATGTAGAGATACATGATTGAGTAAAGCTGGAGTTTTACTCTGTTCATTTTTCTTTTGCTGAAAGTTCCTTTCTATCTCATAGATACGTTTGATGACTGTGTAACACAGAAAATTATTACTATTTCTTATAATAAAGGCAAGCAGCTGAGAGTACTCATAAACTTGTGGATTCCTTTGTTCTTGTCCCTTCAGGTGTGTTCATGCTAGTGCTCATAGGGCAGCTGGGTATTTGCCTCTTCTTGATGTTTGCTGATATTGATGATCTCTACTCCAAAATGGATGTAAGTATTGTTGTGAGGGTGGGTGTGTGTGTTTCTTCCTACTGCCTGTGCCATTCTAAGTGCACTGGGATTGTTTTAACAAAAGGCACAAACTTTTGCAGGGATACGTGGCACTTTTAAAGACAAATCAAATTTAAAGAGATGACTTTTAGATGATGGTATTGTAGAACCTTCTGGAGATATGGTGACTCCAAACTATGATCTGTGCATTCTGACACCTGGACAGCACATTGATTGTTTCAACATTTTCACAGAATCACAGGTTTAACTAGGTTGGAAAAGACCTCTGAGATCAAGTCCAACCTATTACCTAACACCATCTCATCAACCAAACCATGGCACTAAGTGCCACATCCAGTCTTTCTTTAAACACTTCCAGGGATGGTGACCCCACCACCTCTCTGTACAGTCCATTCCAATGGCCACTTTTTTGGCCATTTTTTCCTAAAAATGGCAATTTTTTCCTAACATCCAGTCTGATGTTTGCCTGAGGCAAAGAAGGTGTTAAGTACCTCTGCCTTTTCCTCATCCTTAGTTACTATATTTCCCTCCATGTCCAATAAAGAGTGGAGGTTGTTCTTGCCCCTTTTTTTGCCATTAATACATTTATAAAAATATTTTTATTATGATTCACAGAAGTGGCCAGTTTAAGTTCTAACTGGGCTTTTGCATCTCTAATTTTTTTCCTACACAACCCAGCAACATCCTTAAACATTTCCTGAGTTAATTTTGATTTTCAGAACAATGTCTATCCAACAGAAGACGACATCACTGAGCTTACAATGCTTGATGCGTTGGTGGCTTGATAGTTGTGAAACCAGGAGAAGAATGGGGTTAGGTTCTGCAAATTTAGAGTACAGCACCATGTGCCTGTGTTTCTCAAGCTGTGCTACTCTGACCAAAGGTCTTCTTGCAAAGATCATCTACCACTTGGCACTCACAGAAGCTTTCATTTCTCAGGCCCCAATCTTTTCAAGCTGCCTGTTTAAATCTCAGAGAGCCTGCAGTTTCCCAAAGCAGTGTTTGGGTTTAGAACAGTTGTAGAGAAAGACTAGTGGGGGGTTTCATGGCAATAGAGAAATCTACCTTGATCTTTGATTAATAAATATCAATATAGGCTTGATTTATTTAGTCTGTCAGAATGCAAGCTGGAAGCTGTCTTGTGCAAATCCATGCTAAGGGTAATGTGAGGGAATGATAAGATCTACATCAGCTGTAGGACAGGGTTGTCAGTGGACCTGACAAATAGTATGTTGAGGCTGGGAGATGCTAACCTCCTCCACTGCAACACTCACAATCTTACTGTAGGAATCACAGGGACAAAACAACAAAAGCAACTCACAGCTATTTTTTTTTGTACATTTGTAATCAGACTGAAGTGTGATGGTTTAAAATAACAAGTACTGAACACAATGCTGCTTCCAGTCCTGTATGTTGCATGACAGTTAACAAGTCGATTTAGAAATATGAGTAATGAAACATTGAAAGAGAAACATAGTAATGGGTATGGGCCTCGATTTTAAATGCCAAAAAGCCCAGCTAAAGCTGCCTCGCTGTGTAATTTTTTTCCCGAGCAGTTGCTCATAGGGAAGGCCCCGTTAGAGAACCTGCCACGAGGTGGCACTTTAAAGCAAGTCTTAGTCGTGTTGTGGACTGTGGTGGCACAGGAGGACATTGGTAGCCCTGCAGCCGTGAGGAGCTAAAAAGGTTTTGGGGAGAACTGCGAATCTCCCAGCCAGGCAGTCTGGAGGGAGTACACTGGAATAAACTGGAGCTGCTGAGAAAAGGGTGGAGTGCTAACAAAAAAATTCGCAATAGCCTAGCTCTGGAGAAACTGCAGATACAATTTTTGGATCTGAGCTTCATCTACAAAAGAAATTAAGCTGCAGCCAAAAAGCCAGTGCTGCCAGCTGTGGGAACCTGGAACTGGGCTTGAAGCTGAAATACTCAGATCCTGAACTATTTCTTACATTAGAAAGGAGAGAGTCATGTAGATTTCCTGCTGCAGTTCTAGAGTATGGGTTTCCTTTGGTTTTTTTCTACAGCATCATAGGTTTAAAAGCTTCTTTCTCAGTAATTCCTCAGGACAAGTAGCACTATTAGCTCATCAGCAGTGTACAGCCAGTGTGGGACTCTGGCTTTTCATGACACAAAGCTGGTGAAGTCATGTGAGGAGTGGCTGAGGAAGCTGGGTTTCTTTTAGTCTGGGTAAAAGGAGGTTCAGGGGAGACCTTATTTTTTTCTACAACTACCTGATAGGAGGCTGTAGCAGGGTGGGTGTCACTCTTTTTTTCCCATGTAACAAGTGATAGAGAGGAAATGGCCTCAGGTTGTACCAAGAGAGGGTTAGATTGGAGATTAGGAAAAAATTCTTAACTGAAAGTGTTACAGACTGGAACAGGCTGCTTCTGGAAGTAGTTATCACCCGTCAAAGTATTTAAAAGAAGTGTAATTGTGGCACATAGGGCCATGGTGGACTTGGCAGTGCCAGGTTAACGATTGGACTCTATGACCTTAAGAGTCTTTTCCAACCTAAATGAGTCTATATTCTTTCACACAAGTACCCACCACAGTGTCTACTGTTACTGAATAGCTTCTCCTGCTTTTTTCCCAGCTGGTTTGCACCCCTACCACATGGCGGATCTCCATGGTGATAATGCTTGCAGTCACCCTTGCTGTGTCCCTCCTTGTTGAGGTGAGTGTGCTTCACTGAATGTACCTGGTCAGTGCTAATTGAAGAGACAAAAAAATTGGGTCTTGCCCCTTCTCCCTCCTCCTCAGCCCCGTTTGGGAATATCTGGTGAAACAGGAGTAATTGCTGCTACCTCACCCTTAATGCCTTTCCTCAAAGTCCCCCACCCAAATGATCAGATGGGAATGCAAGGCCAGGCCACCTTTTCTTTCCTCTGGTGAGTGGGATGTATCAAGCCCTGCCCCAGATTAGGAAAATATGAGCAGTCTTCGGTGTTTTCTACTCAGATTCTAAAGACTGTCAGGAGGAGCTGGTCACAGTTTTCTGGTGGAGATCTCTGGTGAAGCTGGTATGAGATGTGGTCAGTAAAAGGTTGTTTAAGGGATATGAATGAGCAGAGCAGGGTGGGAGAACTGGGTCTCCATTATTTTTCCTTGTGTGTACTGTGGATGAAGAGGGAAAACTGCTGTCCAGGTCCTTTAAAATCTTCCTTTTGCTCTTGCCTTTACAGAAAGCTGTCATTGAGAACAGACCCCTGTGGCTGCTTCTGAAAAAGACCTTCCGATACAACTCAAAGAGCCACTACAAGAAGCTGCAGCACATGTTAGAGCAGGACTCAGGCTGGCCACCTCTGAATAAAACCTTCTTTTCCGATTCTGTGGCAATAACAGTAGAGGGAAATATGGGAGGCCGTAGCAATCCAACATTTGACAGTAATGAGGACTCACTCTGAAGGAAACTGCAGTGGACACATGTCTAGGACAGTTGCAGTTGGCTGTAAAAGACTCTTTCAGAGACTTAAAAAAGTGGGAGGACTTACTCATCACGGCTCCCCCATTGTAGGGCTAACCAGCTCTTGCTTACCTTTAAATTGACTGGAAGCAGAAAAGCTGGCTGCAGTAACATAAAGCCACAGCAATATTTCCTCTGTCCCCCTGCCCATGTACAAATGGCTTGCAGCTGCAAACTGGACAGCTTGCTGAATATTGGCAACGTGGTCATGATTGAAACAGCCTGTTGCTGCATCCCTCTCCTGAACTGCATTACACAGTCCATAGAGGTGGAAGCTCCTCCAGGTGAAAAGTAACTAATTGAGATACCAACACTCCTCCAGAGAGATCCCAGAGAGAAAACAAGTAGAACTTACCCCTGATAGAGACTGCTGAACACAGGCAGGTCCTGGGATTCCTTGTGAGGCTTCAGACACTGCTACTTTTTGTCTAGCTTTTGTTGGAGATTTTAATCCTTCTGGCAATAGTTGGCTTTCAGAGCTGGAAGGACCTGTAAATAGACTAAATTTTCTAGAAGCAACCACTCCCAGAACCACTGTGCTCTTCTCATGATAAGAACAAAGCAGAGCTCTCTTGCTGGCTCACTGCTACTAGCTTAGTTTAAGACGTGATATTTACATTTTCTGGGTGAAAAATCTATTGACCTGCAAAGCAGAATTATTTCATTATTTAACAATTCTTTTTGGAGAAATTAAATATGCACTCCTTACTCCTTGAGGCACCAAAGAGTGGGTTCGTAGAGTTACTCCCGTCATCCTCTCTTTCACATAGAGTAACATTTTCCTTGGAGACAAAATTCACTGTCCTATTTATAAACTCCAGCACATAACAAGTATGTTGCTGTAATGTGATACAGTGGCAGCTGCAGTAGCATTGTAGACTGGCCATGCACTTTATGTCATCATTGACAGTATAAAAGTATCAACTCATGGCAAATCTGTGGCAATTTTTGGGTTGACACGATAAGGACCTGCTTGCCTGCTGCTGAAATACAGCCCCACCTGTAAGAGAACAGAATTAAGATGCTTATCCCCTGCCACTCTAAACACCTCTGACACTTCAACCTCTGCTCCTTTTTGAAGAGGTCAGTAAGTCAGACTAGCACTTAGTGGGACAGGTATGAAATTTCTTGAAGGCTTTACCTGGGTGATTTAGGATGGGGTAACTGATGCTTCACAGACACAAACCATGGGGGAAAGCTGATGAACCTCCTTTTGGCTATTAGTACACCTTCCTGGCAGAAGGTTGCAGGGAAGAATATGAAGCAAAGAAGATGTTGCCTACTTATAAGAGCTTTAGAACAGATGAAAATATTTGCAAAATTGCTATTTTTAATTGCTTTATCTACCTTGTAAGTTCCTTTTCTCCTTTGACATATATACAAGAAATTTTTCTCTGGCATAAATAAGGGCACACTGAAGGACTGATTTTCCTCTACAGAGGATAAAACNTGACACACACCTGGAGTACTCATGCTTTTTGCATCTGCTAGGACTGACCACATACACATCATAACTGCCCTTTCAGGGAGGCTCTTGATAAAGATCTGGAGTGGAATTGTATTGGTCCAGCTAAGGCATACTTGTTCCTCTTTACCAGTCTTGATTTAGTTGTCCAAAGGTAGTACAAAGCATCAGAGAAATGCTGCTGCTCCTGGGCTCACCTGTGGCTTCAACGGCAGTGTAAAGCATGAGTGCACTTTAGAACAGATGAAAATATTTGCAAAATTGCTATTTTTAATTGCTTTATCTACCTTGTAAGTTCCTTTTCTCCTTTGACATATATACAAGAAATTTTTCTCTGGCATAAATAAGGGCACACTGAAGGACTGATTTTCCTCTACAGAGGATAAAACAAGGACGTCTTGTGGATAAGAGGGGAAACAGTTATGAATGGTTACTTGGCAAGTTTGCATATAGAAATGCTGGACAAATATTTCTTCCAACTGTCAGCAGAGACTTTGCATCTAGGATACTGTAATTTCATGTGTTCACTTGAGTGGACTATGCGTGCTATGTGACTGCCTTTAAAATGGAAAAGAGCTATGCATGCTGGGACTGTAAGCTAGTATGTGTTTGGACTTTTAGTGGAGTAGGTTTGAAACTCTACAAAATATATGAAAAGCTGCAAGGCTCCTGAAATTGGTTGGATTTGATGTTACCAACCTTTCAGTGCCCTCTGGAGATGGTTTTGAAGAGAACTCCAGTGTGGCACTCTGAAAAGTTTATTTAATTTGAACTTTGCACTTCCATCCAAGGCTGAAGCTTCATGTTTGAAATACTAATGGCTGTGCCTGAAGGCAGACTGGTCCCCATAAGCTTGTGGTATTTCAGTCCAGATACTGCTTCAGTGTCCAAAGGCTGGCACCCTGATTCAGTGTCTGTCTCTTCGTCCTAGTGAATGTTGAAGAATGTATTAAATTTTCATTGAGGGACCAAATTTGTCAGATGAATACTTCATTTGAGTCCCAATCTTTATGCAGAAAGCACTTTCAGTAGCTATTTTAGTTCTACCAGCTCTACAGAGAGGTCAGTCACTCCTTCAGACAAGCCAAGTGGGGGGCAAAACTCTGAAAAATGTCATCTAATTTTTTTTGTTTTAGTTAGGCACCATAAGAACCAAAATTATGTTCTCAGATATCAGCAAGGCTTGTGGCCTATTTTAACATAACACATTAAAGTGAATAATAACTGGTTTTATAAGGCTGACACAATGCAGAGTAGCTAAAAGTATGGAAGTTACATTTCAATCAGAAGTAACAAAGAATACACACTATTTCTACAAACACTGGACACCTTGTACCAAGATTGTCCATTTACACAAATTCACCGAATGTTCTCACAACCATGGCTCACACAGTCTAGACTTGTGTCCACAAACCATTCCATCTGTGGTGCATGTGCATAAATCCAGACCACGTTTGATCTCTCATGTCCAAGTTCCTTCGAGGTAACCAACATTGCAGTTCAGAAGACAGTTTTTNGTGAATATGCCATGCAGCCTGCCAGCTCTCCATCCTGCACTCTGCTAGCAATTCCATCTATCAGACACGAGTAGCTATTTATACGCTCTTTCTGGTTATTTTTTATTGCTGTGTATTCTGCAGTATTACTACGGATGTATTTCTACAGAAGAGTTAAAAGACTCATACCTAGGCCTCACACCTTGAAATTCCAAGAATTAAAGACCTAAT
>WEIV01017155.1:6581-16786 GCA_013390005.1 Calyptomena viridis
GTACTGCAGTGCAGATTGGAAGCGGGATTTTTGTGTGCTCTCCTGGAAGACCCCTTACTGACCAGGTGGCCTCTGGCAGGGCAAAATTCACTGAATTTCTTTGAAGCAAATCCAGGCCTTCCATAAGTATTCAAACTAAAAGACTGACAAANGTATTGTATTTCAGCTCCTTTGAGCTGGTTACAACAATTCTGTCTTAGTAGACTTATAGTTTTTCCAGTCAGTATTCTTGACACAATACTCAACCATTCAGTTGTAGCTAGATGATATGTCTTCTACAAACACCATTTTCATTACTTCTTTGAGATAGAAAAGAACCTAATGAAACACTCTAATAAGGATTCAGTCTAACTTCTTCATATTAACGTCATGAAAATAATAAGGTTCTTGAGGCTTGTTCCTGGTTCTGTTCCAAGAAAATAAAACTCTAATGCTACTGAAAGTGAGACAAAGAGCATATGGAGGTGTTGGAAAACCCGTTCATTGGATGCAAAGGAAAGTTTTCGTCTAAGTATTTTTAAACTCTTTTTTTTATTCGTTCCTATAAAATACTCATTCAACTCTGATAAATGTGTTTAAATGGAGAGCACTGCAAGGTAATGTCTCAAGAGAAAACCAGAATTGTAATAGAAGAAAAATCACTTCATGCTGCAAAATCAGTCTTATGTTTTAGCACTGAAGTTAACAGACCAAAGTTAAAGCATGAAAGTTGTTGGTCTGAGTTCATCTTTTACTATGAAAACATCACTTTATCTTTTACTGAACAAAGAAACAAATATGTTGCGTATTTTTGCAATTTCTCTGACTTTTTACACTAATTTTGTTTCCATCATTTTGTGTATCATCAGTTGTACAGAAGATAATTGAAGTTGGCTTTTACATATGTGTTTCTGTATGTTAGTACAGAGGGAAAGATTGTAGAATGCTGTGCTCTAAAAGAAAATATAGTGACATGAAAAATTGCAACAGTGCCAGCATTTTTTTTCCATTGTCTAGGCCACTATTCCCCTTTCTCTGACATATTCAGAATAGTATAATCAAGTGTATTTTTCTTTCTCTCCCTTTTGCTCTGAATTTTCCAACAACAAAAACAAAGAACGCCTTGATCCAAAATGCTCTGTTGATCTGGAATGCTGAGGCATCCTTTGTTTTCTGGTCTTTCAAGATTGCTAGTCCTACACTGGACCAACTTGTCCAGCTGTACAGTACTATTTCTCACAGTGAAATCTGATGGCTCTCCATGGTAGAGTAATCCTAAACCCTATATATAGTGGTAACTAGGTTGCCAGATAGGCAGTGCACCATAAGAGTTGAGAGTTGGCTTCTCACTCACATCAGTGAGGTATCCTGGCACAAGTGTTCTCCTGGTATGAATAACTGGTAGTTCCATGGCTGATTATCTGCTAGAGGTTGATAATCTGGGTTATAGCAGCTGAAACGTGTTTCCGTATTAAAATTCTGAAGTGAATTACGTCTTGTCAACCTTAAAATAGTTTCCATTCCAGTTGAGGGTTTTCTTCTTATAAACAAAAGTCCCAGGTGAAGAAAACATCAGTCGTTTTCCCTGATTGATGATGTTCCGATAAAAACTGTCAATTCACCATTGTCTTTCAGCAGATATACTCTAGAAGGAAAAATGGGTGAAAACTATGAGAGAAGCAATGGGCTTTCTGAAGCAGAAAAAATGGAAAAATAGGCTACAAAATTGAAGACGGATATATGATAAAAAGGGGTGATAACCTAAGTAATGAACTATGTAGTACCTGTGGCTGTAGTAGATCAATTTTGAGTCTTTTAGTAGTGTGAAACAAGACCTAAATATTTTATCATTAATTAAGTTTATTATTTACTTACATATTATTTTGTTTGTACTTTAGACTCATGCATTTAAAAATTACTCTTCCTGAGTTTATTTTAAGAACTAAGGACTTATTCTTCTAGTCTTAGATCCTAAAAGACTAGGAATTCAAGTTTTATCTACTTATAGTTAAATGGTAAAATACCTTTTCTAAAAGGAGGATTTTGGTGGTAGTAGTACCAAAACATTATTTCTGTTGGAGGAAACAGGGATGCACAGTGTATGAGAAAGAAATACAGAAAACAGTTCAATAGTTTTAATTGATTTTATAACCACTTTTCAGCCTTTGTAACGTAGTATTTCTTACATTACAATCTGCATTACATCTGCGGTAGTGTTTATTCACTCGTTTGTTTTCTGTCAGTACTGTCTAGTATGGAAGCATGTGACCAACCAGCTTTACAGGTTATTTTCTTAGTATTTTACCTATAAAAATTGTGGTTTTAAATATTGATGCACAAGAAAGAAAGGAAAAAAAACCCCAACATTCTTTGTAGTCATTTTGTGGTTAGATTTAACACCATATATTTTAACCTGTTACATTAAAAAAAGATGCATTTCATTTCAAAGAAAGGTGTCACTGCAGACTAGCAGAACATTTTCATTATAGACTTGAATAAATCAACTGCATTGATCTCTTTCTCTAGTACATTTATATAAATTAAGTTGATACTTTTATGTATAACATTAACAAATAGATAATTGAAACACACTTTCAATATTTTTAAAACAACTTACAGTATTTTCTCAGTTTAAACCAGATGTAGCTTGCATAAATTTCTGAAAGTAAATGCCAAGTCTCATATTTTATGCATTATTTGCTTTGTAGGTATGCTTTTGTTTTTTCTTTGAAACTCTTCAATACACAGAAAACTGTTCTGTGATGCTGAACAAAATGCATTTTTAATCTGTGATTCAGTGAATTACCAGAAGTTTCGTGTTGTCCATGTTTTGCCATATTGTGCATTATAGATGCAGACATAAATGATGCTGTAATTAAATTGTTCTATGTTTTTATAACTGTGTAGTCCTTTTGTAATAATTGCATTAACTAATGAAGTTTCTATAACTTACATTACCTAATGAGAGCAACTTCCATTCATGTGTCAATAGGCTGTAAAGCTACTAGAACCCTACATTAATGCTTCTGTTCTTACAGTCAAAAGGGCTCCTTTTCCTTTTAATTTCACTTTAAAAAAACCCAGACTGATTTTTAAAATTATGAATGGTATGCTTATCTCTTTTCCTGAAAAAATAGGGGTTTGGTCTGAGTTGAAAACCTGTAATTGAGGAGGAGTGAGAAACAAACTGTCCTGTTGTATATTTCACACTAGTAAAGCCCCTTGTTGCTGTTATGGTTTCTGAATTGTTAGGCCTCTTTTTATACACCTATCTGATCAATAAGTTAGCTTAGAATAATAATACTTACTCGAATAAGAAGTATCACATTAAGATTAAAAGCAAAAGTTCAGTATCTGCAAAACTTTTTCATTTATTGTGGTACTGTAGATAATGCACTGTAAAGTTCCCCAGAGCACCATCTGTTTCTGTTTTCTCTGACCCAGGGGATCTGTAAATCTACTGACAGAAACTGAAGTTAAGGAACAAGCATGTATTTTAGAGAATTTTAGATCATTTGATTGAGGTTTGCAGAATCCTTATGGAAAACAATAATACTTCTTTTTGGATGATCTAGCTGCACTGTGTAGGAAAAATGTGGTAGAATATACTATATTAACAGTATTAGTTTCTTAAATATTGCTTCTCTCTGTACTATGCCAAGTATCCTGCTTATATGGAATTGTGCTTATTAAAATATTAGATATGCATCCTTTAATCCTTTTGCTGAAATTTTTTTTACACAAAAACACCAAACACCTTTTTTAAAATTTAGTTGTCCTAATGAACAGGTCTTCTGTAGTGAAATGTTTGTCTACAGTCTGATCCAAAAGGGGGAATTTGTTCTAGTCTAATGGAGAGCAAAGCCAGTATTCAGGCTAGTATACAATCACAGAATGGTTGAGATTGGAACAGATCTCTAAAGGTCATCTCGTCTAATGTTCCTGACACTACACCAAGTTGGCCAGGACCATGTCCAGACAGCTTTTGAATATTGCCAAGGATGGTGACTCTGAAAAATTTCTGGTCAACCTGTATCACCCTCACCTGTAAAGTCATCCTCACAGTAAGAAAGTTTTTCTTGATTGTGTTTCAGTTTGTGCTCATTGCCTCTTTTGCTGTGACAGGGCATCACCAGAAATAGCCTGGTTATGTCTTCTTTGCACCTTCCATTCAGGAATCTTATCTCCATCGATAAGATGCCCTGAGTCTTCTCTAGGCAGTAGTCTCAACTACCTCAGGCTTCTGATCTCTGGTATGAGAGATGCTCCAGGTCCCTCATAATCTTTGTGGCCCTTCTCTGGACTGTCTCCAGTATGTCTGTGTTTCTTTTACTGGGGAGCCCAGAACTGGGCACTTCTCTAGGTATGACCTCATCAGCACTGAGTAGAAGGAGTCTGCCTTGACCTCTGCTTGGCGATACTTTGTCTAATGAAGCTGAAGATACCATTCTTCTTCTTTGTCACAAGGGCTCATTGCTGGCTCATCTGCAGCTTGGTGTCCATCAGGACCAAGTTCTTTTCTGACAAACTGCTTTCCAGCTGGGTGGCCCCCAACATGTACTAGTGCCTGTGGTTCTTCCTCCTCATCTGCAAGACTTGGCATTTCTCCTTGTTCAACTGCATAAGGTTCCCGTCAGCCCATTTCTCCAGCCTGGATGAGATTTCTCTGAATGGCAGTATTGCATCTGATGCACCCTGTAGTGCATCTGCCACTCCTCCCACACTTTTGTGTCATTAGCAAACTTCCCGAGGGTACACTCTACCTCTCATCCAGATCTTTAATGAAGATGTTAAATGGAACTGAACCCAGTATTAACCCCTGGGGTACACTTTTAGTTACTGGCCTCCAGCTAGACTGCCGCTGGTCATCACCCTCCGGCCGTCACCGCCCTCTGGCCGTTCAGCCTATTTTCAGTGTAGTTCATTGTCTCTTCATCCAGTCCATCAACAGCTTTAGGAGGATCTTACAGCTTTTATGCCCTGCCCTGCTGTGTTGTCTCGTCAGCTGTAAAAGATGCTGTCAATGGATGCTTGTCTCTTGCATTTGTAAAAACAGATGAGTGTTATTTTAATAACTTTTGCAGAATACAGGATAATAAATATAAATGGTTGTACGTTTAAGAAAATTGCTATGGTACTTTTCTCGATGTTAGCACGGGGAGTTATAAATAATGCCCTTAAAATTTGAAAAGTAATGATTCTCTCAGTTCTTTAAAACAATTTTGTGCCATGCTTTTAAAGGAACCTAGCAGATGACTAAGTTGGCAATCTCTATTTCTCAAAATTTCTTTGAGCTCTGTATGGTAAACAAATGCCAAATCTTTCAATTCTCACTTCATTATCACAGAACTTCTGGAAAATAATCATTCTTCAATGGCTAATATTTGGGGTAGCTGTGATAAGTTAGCCAGTAATTTATTTCCTTTTTTTTTTTCTGTTGCACTGGTTGTTACCAGTCTGGGTTAAAATATTATCCAAAATTCTCTGTCTTCAATTCAGGGGGAGTAATTGGTGTACTAAATTTTCAGGAAGGGACTATTGCTTATTTATAGAGCATGTTTGAAGTACGGTTTTCAACAACATTGAAATAATTCAACAACAAAAGCTGATATCTTCCTTCATAGTCAAAAATACTTATCAAGCTCATTCTCAGCAAAAGACCTCTATAGACATTATCATACATTTCTAGCACATTTTCATCACCCTTCCAAGTATTTTCCCAGCTTGTCTTTTAGAAATCTGTTTTTAGAAAACAATAATCAGTAATCTGTATATGTCTTCTCCTCTATACCTATGTGAACCTCTTGTTTTGAGAAATAAAATGTTTTAGTGTACATTTATGGAAAATATTATTACTTCATAAAAATTCAATGATTTATTGATTTTTTTTAAGTTAATCAGAATTCATCCCTTAACACATCCCTTAACGTTTTAGTCATCTGCCATCACCTGAGAGTCTAAAATTTTGCATTCTGATACTAGCACATTTTCACTATTTAATTGTTTATATTTAAAGTTTGCTTTTAGTCTTTCACTTCAGAAATCCAAAGCATTTGTAGAAGGGATTTTTCTTTTTAATTTTGCAGTAGGTAGTTTTTGAGTCCTCAAACCTTCATGGGTTAATTGTACTTGGTCTAGTAGTAGATAATTTGTTAGCCAGAGTCTGCCTTCCCAGATCCCAGATACTTCAAAGATCCTTTTCCATAATCAGTAGTTACATTCTCATACTGTGACTGCACAGGTACAAACAGAAACAGCAGAGCTGATCTTTGAACTACCAGATTTATCTTTTCGACTTAAAGTGGTCTATCTTGGTAATATTACCATTCCACCATTCTTTTTTATTGTTTGGTCTTTTCCTGATATCAGGATTTAGCTGAATTCTGTCCATCAGCATATTATTACCAATCACCTTTTTAAACAAAAGTCATGGGGTGAGTTTTTTCAGTTTAAAATGTTATGTATCAGAAGAATAGCTTCTGTTTGTTATATTCTAGTGAAATTCAGTGTTTACTGTACTCCTTCCTGTTATGCCTATTACAGTGGAGATGACTCATCATAGTAACCACCTCTGCAGAGCCACTGAAACTCATCTGCTCATCGAGGTGTTGCATCTCCTTTGCCTGATACTGTTTCTTAAGTCATCTTGGAATCAACTCAGATAGGCTTCCCTGTGACTCTTCCTTTGAGGCAAAAGAGAACAATCTTAAGTTTTTCATTAGAAACCTAATTCTCTGATTATGAGCATGCTTAAAAGTGTGATAAGTATCAACTTGCCAGCACTTTCTAGCTTGTCTGATTTCACATCCAGGTGAAATTAGACATCCTAATTCTCTCTGGTTTTCTAAACATTATTTTTCATGTCTGTTAGTTCAAGCTGTTAGCCTTGTTAGCCAAACTTTTGCCAACAGAATCTTCTTACTTTTCTAATTCTCCGGGAAGCTTTTTTGTTTGTATTTCATTCTCCTCTCCAGCTTTCTTAGGAAATTTCAAGGTATTAATGTTTATTGTGAAGCCTTTTTTCTTCACTTTTTGCTTGCTTTTTATCTTTGAAAGAGCTTCCATCACTGTGTCTCTCTGAAGTCAACAGAGATAGCAACCGATAATTTGTTTCCAGCCCCATGATTTAATGCTGTTCTGTTTGTTGGGTTTTTTCCCAAATGTGAAACATGTATTGAGGTAACCTAGGCTTTCATAAAATCCAAGGAAGGCATTAAATGCCTATGAACTTAATTCACAAAATGAAAATGTACAGCCACTCTAAGCTACTCAAAAGAACACATAATAAGGTGCAGTCTTGCATTTCATCCCTTTCTGAGCTCAAATATGCTAATCTGATGATTCACGAACCTGAGCTACCTCCCACAGTTAGATCTTATTATCTTATCACCTATGGCTTTTTAAATATCTATTTATCCATCAATTAAATACTAAAACATTCACCCCAATTGAATGGTACCCAAAAGCCAGATACAAGTTTCTCTTGACTTTGCAACTTTTAGGATAATGCTTTCTTGCTGAAAGGGTGATTGAACATTGAATTGTGTGGTCTGCTGTTCCACTTTGTATGGAGTAATCATAATTTACTGGATCAGGAGAGACAATGTGCTGGCTTTTGCTCTGCCTGAGTGATTAAGATATTATCTAGGAAAAGACAAGATGTGTGTTCCAGTGAATACTTGGAATATTAAAATATTAATGAAAAAAATTGACTGAACTAAGGACACATCTGTAGAAGAGAGACCTTACCTAGAAGGTTTTTTTACTTCTTGCTTTGAAATTTATAGTACATCTGTGTTTGTGAGCTTTTGTATGTGTTTGTTTATTATTTACTACATTATTATTTGTGTTTATATAATTAAGACCATCATCTAATCATCATTCTGTGGGATACAGTCCACCCTTCATATCTGCCTGCAGTGCAGAAATCGGTGATGTTGCAATGGACTCTTTATATCCTCAGCTGAAGAAAATGAGAGGAGATAGGGAAACAGTAAAAGCATGTTCCTTACTCATTTTTCCTGTTCATAGGAATTTGTTCGTGTAAGAATGCAGAGATTCTGCCTGCAAATATCCACAGTTACTTGCTTCCTCACTGCCTGGTACTCCCTCTGTTTCAGTACCTCTTATAATATGTTGTATACCAGTAAGGCTTTTTTTGTACTTGCAGAAAATGGAAAGATTCCCTTTTTAATATACCTAATAACCAGAGTTACTGATACGGAGTGAAACGGAGGGAACATAATGCTTTGGAATTCTAAGGAACATGGTTCTTAATTAATAGAAAATAAGAGCTGTTTTTTAAACTCTAAATAACAAAAAAAGACTAGAGGCAATACAAGAAATCATTTGCAAGAACTTCACTGCACGAGAAGTTAATGCAGATCTGTTTTAATATTACAACAGTAAATACTTTGGCATATACGAGGGCAAACATATGAAGGTAAATAAAACTAATGAAGTTGTTTCTGTAGATTTAGAAAAGAAACTTTTGCTGGTTTGATGGTGTTGAGGAAGTATTATTTTAATAGCCCTGTAGTTTATAGGAAGATATGTACCTACATGGTACCTGAAACAGACAAACTGAAAAGGGTAAGCTTTTCTGCAGCAAGAATTTTACTGCTGTTTCGTCTTTCTCTCCTTATTTTTAGGCGGCTTCCTAAAATCTAAGCTAGCAGTTCTGGCAGATCATTTCATAGTGAAGAAAAAGGGAATATTCTCAGTTCATTCTGACATGTAATTTCCTAACAGTACATCTTCATCAGTGCATTAAGAATGTTTTACAGCCAGGATTTCTAACCTGCCACTAAGCCATGAAAAGGAATATTTCTCAGAATTTTTTCTTTTTTAAAAAACATGAGCGTATATAAAAATCTGTACATTGCACTTAATAAGCAATGTTAATTTATTTTAGAAAGTCATAATATTGAGCATGAGCTACACATAGAAAAAATTATTTATCCTCCCTGCAGGATTTGTAAGTCCTACAATAAACTGGGCTTCCCAGCTCTCATTTTGGATTACTTCTGAATTCCCTTGGGAGCCACTTTTGTGGCAGATTCCATTTGGTTTCACAAGGCCTAAAGGGGGAAGACTTGGCATAGACCACAAATCTTTCACATTAGGAACAATTTGTAAACCACAAACAGAGGCAGCCAGAGTCCGTCCCCAGAACAGGCTGCTCCTGTTAGTGCCATTGTCTGAAAAGGATTGGTTTGCCATTTCCCAGATGACCTGCCTATGTGTAGAGAGATGTGAAAAGTTAGAGACAAAAATGTTTTCTACAGAGCTTTCTTGTACAGAAAGGAAGGAAATACCTCTGTGGGATTTTATTTTTTCCCCTCTTCATCCAAAAAATACAAAGAGGCCCTCTGTCTTTAATGCGAATGTCGGCTTTAAATCTTTTAGGTTTGGATTAACTCTGTAAAAGAAAAAAAATCTGACAGGCTTTCAAATATGACGCAGAAAAAACTTTTTTTTTACCTCAATTCATGTTGTTCATTTGTAAAGCCAAAGGCTGGATAGACTGAATAGTAGGCGCCAGTTTTTCCTTCATTCATAGTTAGCATTACAATGGTCAGAATTAACATCCTAAGACCTACATTATCACTTTTGCTGTTTCACTAGCAAACATTTAATACCGGGTGGCTAAACGCAAGGACAACTTTTTGCTATGTTCTTATAAATTAACGTTGTTACTAATAGGAAGTAAGAGTTGTAATTACTTCAAGATGTATTTTTATGTTTTTTCTTGTTTTTAAGGAAACTAGTTGCTACTTAGTTATAAAATGTCTCGTAAAATGTATTTGTGATATATATTTCCTATTAGCTTCTGTTACAGAAAACGACTATTTCATGAAGTATGTCAAAGTCATGTTTTGCTTATAAAGTGACTGTTGTAATAATACATTTTCTCCACGACTATATTTTCTCCACTTCCTGATACAAAATTCTTTTTTCTCTGTTGAAAATGCCAATTATTTTACTTTGAACCTGCTCAGTATTTACACCTTTGCTGAGAGCTGTTGGCAGAAATAATTTCTGGAGTCTCATGGCAATATCTGTACCCTTTTGACGTAGCCATTAAAAGTTTACCAAATTTTTGGTTAAAATACATTCTAATGCTTTTCAAAGAATTAGTGTCAGTAGGAATTTGGATACAAAACCAAAGTAAATAGAACTTCTTACTTATGTGAGAATTAAGGTTTTTTTCTGAAAATACTGCA
>WEIV01017155.1:33864-93354 GCA_013390005.1 Calyptomena viridis
CCGGCCTCCCCCGGCCCCCGCCACCCCCGCATCATCGCCGCGCACCTCGCGGCCTTCCCGGCCTCCTCGGCTGGGCCCGTCCCGCTCCGTACCTGTCGGTCGGACGGGACTGGGCGCGTAGGGACTGAGGCTGCTTCCAGATCAGCGTTTGTGCTCTGGGGGCTTCTTCTTCTCGGCAGGCTCTGTGCCCGGCCTCCGCGCGAAACGGACTGAGCTGGAGTGCGGGAATCTCCCGTCCCGCACACCCAAACGTGCCCCTGCCTCCCCGCCAGCCTGACGCCACGAAGCAGAAAGATCTTTCGCACTGGCAGTTCATCAAAGCAGCCCTGCGCTTCTAAGGGTTAAAAAACGAAGCACAGCGTATGATTTACTACAAGGACCCTTTGCTTTTTAACCTGTTTCCCTTCCTCGATACTTTTTACGCACAGAGACATAGCCGTATACCCCCAGAAGACTTTTAGCCTCGTTTAGTCAAACAGGCCCGTCACCTCTATTTTCCAAAGGCAGAGAGTGAGTGTGGGGCAGAGGAGGAGGGACACATCTGTTCATGTGAGCGTCCGGTCCTTTTTCTCCTGGAAGAATAATAGCAAGTCACCAAGTAAAAGCCACAAAAAGAACTGCTTATACGTTTATCCTAGAGAAAAAAATATTTTAAATGAACTGAGCAGATCTGGACTTCGGTTCAAGCAAAGAAACGTTTCACTAAATTATGTCTCCCCTGTGTGCTAAAAGGCACTCCTGCTCGAACGGCGAAAGTACTTAGGAAACTAGCGCTATGTTAAAGCCGTGCTGAACAAAAGAATTCATTTTTCCTGTATGTGAATCTTCCTGCCATCATTTACCTCTGAGGTATGAATATGTATATCAGAGTCTGATCACTTGTCCAACATTTTGAATGACCGTGTAACTAATTTCCAAAGTTGGCAAGTTTAGTGAAACAAAAGAAACAAAGTGTGCTGTGTACCAGCAATAAAACTGTGAGCCCAGAACCATCTATCAAGACATTAGACTTCTGGCCAACCCCTACTTACAGTCCACAAGCACAGTATTCGTGTTTGTTTTTCTTTTAACTTATCTATTCTCTTCTTTTTTTTTTCCCTCAGACCTTTTTTCCCCGTTTTGAATTTTTTAAGTATAGCCAGTACCACCAGATCAGAAAAGCAAATAAAAAATTCGTATAAATGAAAAATATTTTTTGTTGCTATTTAACAGATACAGCTATAGGAATAACAAAGCTGGGTATTAAAGAAAAACAAATAGGTTTTGAACACGAAAATGTGATATTCTGTCCTTTTCTGCGTTTTCATTTTGAAATGATGATGTGAATTAAACTTTTACCAGGTGTCCTGACTACAAGTTCCTAGTTTTTATAAGCCAATGTTAAATATTAATATAGTTTTGCATTTACTTCACTGTGGTTTTAGAGCAAACATAACCTTCATGGAATGTTTTAAAATGTATGGCTTTTAAAGGCCTAATCCAGCTTCCAGGAAGGTCAAAAAGAATCTCTATGTTGACCAGGATGAGGCTTGGAACAGGAGCTCAGTAAGGTCTTCATGGTGCATTTAGCTGTCTCAGGTGCAGAGAACAGAGAGACAACAGACCTGTCCTCTTAAATTTGCAGGAAAGCTACATTTGGTAGGAATCCCTGAGTAAATATGTCACAGCTCATATGCTGATCTTGTTAATTAATTCATCATCATCCCCCCCCCCCAAAAAAGTGGTCTGAGATAAATAAATACATATATGCATTTTTATATATGTAGTTATATATATATATATATTTCAGATCTTAAGCTACTGTAAGAACTGCAGATATTGTTCTGTGATTGGGAAGCTGAAAGGGCTCCCAGTCCACAGACATCAGTAAGGTTTTGACCTGGATTTATTTCTTCTTATTTGTTGCATCTCTTGTGCTTGGATTGTTAGGCAGAGGCTACTTTCTGCTCCCCTCTTACACAAGCTAATGGCAGCTGTACAGGGTCTCTTGCAAACAGGCTCAATTAACCTCTCTTTAGTTGAATCTCAAATTGCCCCATCCTGCAAGAAAAATCCTGCGAGAGTTTCTTAAGTATTGGCTTGCATGTGTGTGAATGGTTTATTTTTTGTGTGAATAAATGCAATTTCCATCACCCAACTGGATTTATCTCACTTGTGCCAAATAAAAGTCAGAGGCACCTTTTGGTACTGCTCCTGTAGTACTGTCAGCCTGGAAAGCTTGAAGACACATGAGAAGTTTTCCTATGAGCTGCTGAGGTCTTAACTGATTTCTTTCATCTTACTTTTTGCTTTCTATGAAATACTGATGCAGCTTACAGAATGTGATGTGGCTCTGGTGGAATTGAACTGGATTGTTCTCACCCAGACTGACAAAAACCTTTGCTCTACTCCCCTTTTGGAAAAGTTGCATCTGGGCAACTACATCCTTAAACAGTTTGACATGCTAGCAGATTTATTTGCATTAACTTATATAATTTCCTTTAAACTAAACCCACAAATAATCAAGAACACAGGAAAAAAACATCTTGCATACTGTTGGTGAGCATCCTTTATCTGCAGTTTGAGGACATTGGATGGCTTTGAGTAGCTCATTTTTGGACTGGGTAATGTTCTTGCAAAGTACTCGTGCTGATTGTGCTTATTTGTAGCTGAATCCTTCCAGCTTCCAGGTGATATGTCATCAACTTAATTACATCACATAAATTTTGAATAAGCAATACTGTTTTTAAAAGTTCATATAGCTACTGTTCTGATTGTTGTTGTTTATAAAGTTAGTATTAGAACTAATGAAGGTGATATCAGTCATATAACAGACAGAGAAGATAATTTCATTGTAATTCAAGGTATTATTATTTAGCAGGCTTTTGTTACTGTCTCAACAGCAAACCTGTGGGGAGAAAACATTATAGTACTCCTCATCTGCCTCTGTGTAAGATCAACAATTTTTCTTAAATGACTTCTGAAACCATTGCATTCCTGCACACAGTAATTACCTCACTACTGCCAAACAGATCAATTGTAAAAACAGATATTAAAATCTCCTTAAACAGATTCAGTGTTCCTAATAATAATTTTGCTACATTCAGTTTTCTGGGTTTGGGCTTTCTTGTTTGTTTGTTTTCACTATTATACTTTTGGTGTTCTTTTAGAGTATAAAGCAATCCAGTGACCCATGAAGCTCTAGCATGAAAGCAAATTGTAATATCATTTCAGGCAGGCACTACTGATATTAGTAAAGCCCTGGAACTTTGACTTGGCTACTAGAGTCTGAGCAGAGGCCTCATCTCTCAAATGCTTCTAAATAATGTCACACTTCTGTCTTATCTAGGACAATGATAGATAGACTTGGCTCATATCTTGCTTGATGGTCATATCTTGCAGGATTGGTCATTTCATCCCTACTCTTCATTAAATTTTGCTTTGAATTTTGAAGAACAAAAAGGCCAAATTGAGTTACCAGTTTCTAAAAACAGCCTGGTGCAAGCAGATTTTCCTTTAAAAACAGAGCCAAAATAATTTACCATCTAGATTGAAAGCCCTTTAGCTATGTGAGTTGTTTCATTAAGCACATAAAGACTGTGTTGAATAAAATCCTGTATGCTGCTCTCTAAAACAATAACCTTATTCTTGGCTGGTTGTAAAAACACCCTTCCTGCAGCCTCCTTGCTGGGAGAGTCACCTGCCAGGCCACAAGCATCCCTGTCACCTGCCAGGCCACACACATCTCCCAGACTGAAAGGGCTGGCAGGAATGCTGGGATCTGCCCCAAACTCAGCCCCACATCCCAGGAAGGAGGCTCTGGCTGCATCTCTGCTTCTCCTCTGACTGTAAGCCTTGTCTTATTGCCTGTATCAGCAAATTAAGACAGACCCATAAAATATGTTTTGATTTACTAAATTAATGGGGGAATATGGTGCTTTTCTTCTTTCTTTTGCCTTGTTTCTTTTTCAGTATTCTTTCATATTTGGAAGCGAGAGATCATCCTGGTCTCATTTGGTTTGGGGGCTGCAGCTCTGACAGTCAACTACTTATGATTTTTTTCTGGGATTTGACCAGCACTGCAAGGTTGTTCAAACCAGTCAGGAATATCACCATCTGCAGTCTGCCAGGAATAATCGAGGGGTAAGGCTATGTGGGCCTTTTGTTAAAGGCACCATCACTCACACTTGCCCATATGTAACCCGTTGAGAAAGTTGGTTACAACTTCTGGAGAAAAAACTAGAAGTCAGGCTATCTCAGCCTAATGGTTGTCAAAGTAAGTGAGATTAATCATGCTTTAAGTGCAATAAGACTCACCCAAGAAGTAGAATGTTGCATTACTAGTATCTTGATCCATCTATACGCATATCTCAGTAATGGTTCCTTATCTGAAATCTGTAGCATTTCTAGGTGGAGGAGTTAGGCTCAGACTTCAGAAATCATCATTCTCCTCCTCAGAGCAGAAGGTATTTTCAAGTCAGCAATGCAGCCATCCCTAATCAAGGAACATATTATCCCAGCCAACCCCCATCTATCCTTTAGAAGATCACTCTTGCCTTACTCGTGAGCTCTATTGAGACCATGTCATGAAAGATGAAGAGATATGCGAACATACAGTAACTTACATGCACCAAGTGTATATCTTCTATACAACCACAGCAGTGCTGTTAGGAGTAGAAAAGCAGGGACAGATGTCTAGAAGAGGTAGGAATTGATGATCTTATAGGATGTGCAATCACCCTTTCTTCACTCCAGCTGTGCCTAAAAATAGCCTGTCTTATGGCTGCCAAACAAGGTTTTCTGAAGAGATGTTTAATTTGGTTTTAAACCAGAAGTTTCTGTGCTTTTGAATTCAGAAACAAATTCTCCAAGCAACAATTCCCAATTCTAAAAAAAAACCCGAGTATGTAATCACACCAACCACTAGTAGAGCAAAAGCCAATACAAACCCTAAAGAAAGAAGTAAAAAATAAAGTGTAAAAATTAGTATTCTGTTGTATTTCTAAAATTTGTTTTCAAAGCACTTAACATGGTGAAATGATTTGACAGCCAAAAAAAATTGAAAAATGGCCACATTTTGACCACTGTTTCAACTGAAAAATGTTAATCAGTTGTAATTTGTCACATAGCTCCTTCTCTGTAACTGCTAATAAATAACTACATTTTCTAACTATCTTAACTGCTGTAACCATTTTTAAACAGTGCCAAGCTTACCAGCTAGAGCTGGAAAGCTCAGTATGCTATTGCCAGGCAATTCCCTTATCTCCCAAACAGTCATATTAATGAATAGTGCAACAGAAAGGTCAGAGGAGAGAGATAGCATCAGTCAGATCTGCTTTGCTCTGCAGTGGAGTGTGCATTTCTTTTTCCTCATAACAGAATTAATGACCAAAAAAAAAGTGAAAGGATGTGAGAGAACATGACATTTGAGTGTAGAAAAGCATAGAAAGAAAACATGCTTACCAGAGAATAAAGACAACTGGGTTTTTTCACTCACACTAAGAAATAAAAAACCCAAAGTGAATACATACCATGCTTTTTTCTCTAAAATAAATAGTGCTGAATATGAGGACACTGTTTCAATCCTTAATTAACAGAGTGCCTAATAAACATATGTGTAAGTTTAAAAGTACACAGTTTCCTTTCTTTGTTGTTGTGAAACTAAAGCACAAGAATAACTGACAATTAATGCACAAAGAAATCTGATGGACTGGTTATAAAGTGCCTTTAGCCTTAAGTAAGATGCATCCTTTACAGAACTAAGGAAGAGCTAGTTCTATAGGATATATTAATATCTAGCACTAGTAGTTTGCTTATTACACATGAAAGAACACAAATAACTCATCAGCAATGGAACCTTTGGATCTAAAAGAATAACTCCTTTGTAGCACTAAACCTGGCAAACTAAACTGGTCCCTTACACTTTGGTCAGCAACCAATTAGATAATTCAATAGTGCAAACAAGAACTTTTAAAAAATGCTTATGTTACTGCTGTTACAAATTTATTCTAGGTTTCAAATAGCAGACTTCCAATGCTAAAAATGGGGCCAAATTTTGCATCTTTGAATGCGGGAGCATTCCCTCAGTTCCTCTGGCTCAGGTCCTCCACACCTGCTTCCTCAGGCTACCCAAGTGAGGACCACCCATACAGGTTTGAATTTACATCCTTGCATGTTCATAGAAGACAGTTGCATTTTGTTCATTCATTTTATTTGTCCTGTCTTTGGTATGACTTCTTAACACTTCCTATGAACAGTAGATTTCCCCAAATATTTAAGACATTTCACGTCTGAAGAAATTAGCACTTGATGACATGAATTAGTTCTATATTTATGATAATCTAAGCAATGAGTGAAAGGTTAGGTGAGATTTAAGACTGAGACCTATATTCTTTGTTCTGGCTGCAGGTAGGCAGGATTTAAGGAAAAGCTCTACCTTGGCTCCCGCAGCCTAGGGCAAGTCAGGGATTGGGAAACCTGGCACCGTTCTGAGTAGCTGCAGAGTTCTCAAGTGCTTATTGCTCTTGATATGCTGCATTTCCAGATCCCAAGCAAGATGGGTCCTGTCATTTACCTAATCAAATCTCATCTCTGTGGCCACCAATAACTGCTTCAAAGGAGGTAAGAAGCCCTGCAGCAATTCCACCTCCATCTCCCTGTACAGTGAGCAGGCTGTTAGGCACAGGCTGTCTGCCTGATCAGGGTGTGCACAGAGGAAATATTAGGGGATCCTATTCTGAAGCGCACAGTCCTGAAATTTACCCAAACAAAATATATGTACAGGAAAGTGGTCTTATCTAGTGAGCCCAATATATAATACTTTTAAACTTTGGATCAGTAATAGTTGGGGACTGGCTTTAACTCAAGCCCTAGAGCAGACACACTAATACTCGTTTCAAAATATATCACTGGTAACTTTTTTGATGGCAGCTGAACATTGAGCAGCTGTCTTCATTAGGCTGTCCATTTTTTCTGAAATAACACAGTGAACTGGAAGTGCTGTAAAGTGTCTAAATAGAAGTCTGAATGTGTTCTCTAAATGGTGTTACCCTATATTTGCAGGCATTGTGTTTCATTTGCCTTTGTGTTTCTGTCGTAGTTTAACCCCAGCTGGTAGTTCCCTCCCCACAAGTGAGACAGGGAAGAGAATCAGAAGATTAAAAGTGAGAAAACTCATGGGTTAAGATAAAGACAGTTTAATAGGTAAAACAAAAGCCACACACACTGGCAAAGCAAAACAAAAAATTCATTCACCACTTTCTCTGGGCAGGCAGGTGTTCAGACATCCCCAGGACAGCAGGGCCCCATCACATGTAATGGTGACTTGGGAAAACAGAAGCCATAACTCTGAACATCCCCTCCCTTTCTCCTTCTTCCCCTATATCTATATGCTGAGCATGATGTCATAGAATACGTAATAGCCTTTTGGTCAGTGAGGGTGTCCTGCTGTGTCCCCTGTGTCCCCTTCCAACTTCTTATGCACTCCCAGCCTCCTCACTGGTCGAGTGGTGTGAGGAGCAGAAAAGGCCTCAACTCTGTGTAAGCACTGCTCAGCAATAACTAAAATATCTGTATATTATCAACACTGTTTTCAGCACAAATTCAAACCACAGCACTATACCGGCTACTTTGAAGAAACTAACACTACCCCAGCCAAAACCAGCACAGTTGCCCACTCACCTGATTTACTCAGGCCTCATCACAATTCTTCCAAACTTGGCTGCTCTTTTTGGCTGTCTCATGAGATCAATCATCCTCAAAAAACATTGTAGCTTATAAACTGGCTCCTGTCTTCAGCACAAACTCTATTCAATAGAGCCAGGCACAGTCTCTATTTGTGTCCCACCCCAATGGAACAACCTCTTCAGTCAGCAACCTCTTCATCTCCCTTGCTTTAGGTGGAGACAGGACATAAGAGGCTCCTGTGTTTGCTTCCCATGTCACCTTCCTTCACGTGAACAGCTGCCAGTCATGAGCCTTTCCCCAGCTGGAGATGCCCGCAAGGTGGGCTGTGTCCCCTGGCACAATGTCTGTGAGCAATTCTTCTGTCACTGTTCTTTAGCAAGTAGTGACTTTCAAACACTCTGTGTGCTCCCTGAGGGGCCTGGACCTCTTGGACCTCCATCTTTGTGAGCAAGTACAGTAAATATGAGTTCAGGGGTAATTCAGGGTCACAAACACAAGCCTGCTGCTGCTCAGGCCTCAGCTTGAGAAGGACTGGGTTGGTTTGCAGTGGTTAACCATATAGAGTAGCTTTTCACTGCAGAACTTTTAGCAGGCAGCCACTAGTGTGATGTATAGCCATCTCACCTAATATTCCCTCTGCTTATGTCTCTGCTGGAATGGAGAGGAAAATACTTCCACAGCAACTTTGGACATATTGGCTTATTAGGGGCTCCAGGGTCAGCCTGGAAGTGACTTCAGTTCAATCCAGATAGCCTCATACACACTCTGTCCTTTCCTATCTTGGTGTCTACATCAGTTTTCCTTCTTGGGAGATAAAACCTTTGGGAGGAGAAACAAAACTGCATCTTATGCCTAAGTACTAAGTTGTAGTAATCAGATGCCAGTCCTGAAGCCCAACTTCCAAACCCTCCTGGCTGCCATCAGCTGTACTTGAGTGACACTGAGAAAAAAGTGGATATGAGATGGCAATATGTTCTTGCAGCCCAGAAGGCCAACCATCCTGGGATGCATCAAAAGCAGCGTGGCTAGCAGGTCAAAGGAGTTGATTCTGCACCTCTACTCCACACTCTTGAGACCCCACCTGAAGTACTGTGTCCAACTTTGGAGCTCTCAACACAAGAAAAATGTGATCTTTTTGGAGCAAGTTCAGAGGCAGGCCACAAACAGTGTCAGAGGGCTGGAGCACCTCTCCTATGAGGACAGGCTGAGAGGGTTGGAGTTGTTCAGTCTGTAGAAGGGAAGGCTCCATGGAAACCTTATAGCAGCTTTCCAGTACCAAAAGGGCTCTTACAAGAAAGCTGGAGAGGGACATTCAACACAATCGAATAGCGATAGGACAAGGAAGGAACAGCATTAAACTAAACAAGGAGAGATTTAGATTAGCTATTTGAAATAAACTTTACTATGAGGGTAATGAGACACTGGAACAGGTTGCCCAGAGAAGGTGTGGATCCCGTGTCTCTGGAGTTGTTCAAAGCCAAGTTGGATGGGGCTTCAAACAACCTGCTCTAGTGAAATGTGTCCTTGCCCATGGCACAGGATTTGGAACTAGATGATCTTTAAAGTCCCTTCCAACCCAAGCCATTCTATGATTCTGTGATTCTCTGACCAAACATCAGGGTCTGCACAAGCCCATTTTTCCCTTTGCAGTTTAGAGTATTACCACCATGTAGGAATCAATGCAGTTGTGAAGCCTGATTGCTACTCAAAGGAAAAATTGTGTAGGAAGACATTTTTGAATGCACAACTAGTACAGGCTATACTCTGCCATGAAACATAAAAAGGACTAAATCTTTAAAGAGTAGATTCATAAAATATTTTGGTGAACACATTAGTTATTTTGGAGAGCAGTAATGTTGACTTAAAATATTTAGCTTTTGAATTTGACTTAAAGTATTCACACAGACTGAATGCAGTCATGTGTTTGGGGAATTAATAACTTTACTTTTAAGTATTACTTATTATTCTTTTATACAACAGCCTGAGGAAATTTTCGTTTGCTTATCTACATTTCAGTCTCTTTGCTTAGATTTCTTCTGGGATCTGACCTATAAAAACAACTGGATTTACGAAACTCTAAAGTTTACTATAAACACTTAACAAATACTCCTATTTCAGATATGAAATTTATAATGTTTAAATATAGTCTCCGATCTTGCCACTTTTGCTGTTTACTGACAGAAGTCGTTTTCAAGCAAATGTCAAGGAAGCGGCTAATAGGTAAATATGCCATGGAAAGTAACTGCACACCGCCATCTACAGAGCAGCCCGGGGATACGGCAGGAGCGGTTTATCGCTGGGAGATATAAGAGGGTATTCATAACCAAAAAAATGTCACGGATTTTCCTCTTCTGGCAGCAGTTTCTGTTGGTGCAGAGCGTGTGTTGCAAAAGGGCCATTATGATACAGATTGCGCATGACTGTCGGGTGAGGAATGAGAATTGACCCAGAGTGTGAAGAGTAATTATTTCTCTGAGTGATGTTGTTTATGGTATCAAGGACATATTCAGAATGTCAAGGTGAAACCATGCAAGAGGGCAGGAGGAGCGCACATCCCCCCCCGTAGTCGGAGAGCTCCTGTGGGGATACCAGTTCTCAGAGATCACAGCAGCCCAGTGTGTGCAGTGTGTTTTGACAGCACCATGTCAGATCCCGGCTGCTGGTGGAAGTGGATATTTCCTCCCGTCTCTCCCTCCCCGCTCCTGACCTCTATCTGTCTCTTTCCAGTTGCCTCTCGCTTCGCCTCCCTGTCAGCTGCTGCAATTGCCTAGCGCCTGCATTTTCCAAGAGCTGGAATGATCGGTACTGATAGCTGGACAGTCTTGGGCTCGCCCCCCCTAGTTCAAATCATCCATACATCAAGGCTGCCAGCATCTGCTCAGGCACAGCCAGCGGCTTCCAAGGGATCTGTCATGCAGCCCCGGGGAAGAGGAGCAGGAACGTGTCCAGTGTACCACACACATAGCTTATATTAGTAACACATAGGCAACATTTTACCCTGTCTCCCAGGCTACGCCTTGCAAGTGACAAAAATCGAAAGAAAATACATCTCTACAGAGCCCTCCCTCAGGTCCCTTCCTGTATTTTCTATCCTACGCACAACTGTCCTTTTCAAGAAGCTTTTGAAGGACACTAGGTGGCTAAAAGAAACTGGGAGCCATTGTACAGGGCAGAAGTAGACGAAGAGGAAGAATCACTGATACATGAAGTTTCTGCTTTTACTACCCACTTCTGTGGGCCTTGCAGACTACCAGCAGCCCACAGGTTGTCCCTTGAAAATCCTCAGTGCTCAGGAGAGCATACTCTGCTCATAACTTGGTTGCTGAGAACTTGGCTACTGGATGGCTATGAATCAAGAGCATCCCACTTATGTTTATTGCTTTATTACTGAAACTATTTGTACATTTCTTGCAGTACCAAACCACTGGGTTTTAGACTAAGAGGTAGGTGGAGCAAGTGCTGGCATTAATATGTGTGAATACACTACTTAGCACAACTGTGTTCAGCAGCTGGGTTTGGTAGTCAGCTGGCATCTCAATATAAATCTTTTACAACATCAATAATAGTCAGTAGCCTCAGCCCTAAATTACTGTTTATCCAATTATAAAAACCAGTCCTAAATGAACTGAATCATGAGTGTCCATTAGCCTCCCTCTCAGAAGAGAAGTTAATATTTATCATACAGACTGCCTGTAGTCCCCTGCATTACCCACATGTGGCTTCCTTCAATGAGCTTATCTCATTTTGAATTGGTGATGAATTATTATGAACTTGCTTTGGACATCTTACTTCACACTTTTGGCTCAGGGGCCTAGAAATTTCTTCAGTGCCAGATTGTTCACTTCAGTCTCAATTAATGATCAGTTTTTATCAGCTTAGTTCAAATGTTTGGTTTCTAACTTTTGCTTGCATAGTCTAAACATTTTCAAAATCCAGATAGATGGCTTTAACTTAAAATGTTATGATTTTGATACTGACTTGATGCCTTCCTGGCTGAGTGTGGAGATTTTATTCTTCCATCACTTTGATTAATAGACCTATTACAAATCCTATTCTTTAGAGTACCAAGGAGTGAAACAGACAAACACCATGTAGATTAATTTAGTTAAGAGCTAATCCTACACTTCTGTGAGAAACATTTTATTTGCTCAGAAGCTGATGCACTCTTTAGTAAAATTTTCAAATTATGAATCATTGTACTTCTTTGCAGTCACTTATTTGTCTTTTTCTTAGCCTAAACTTTTGTTCTGCATCTCACATTCTGTGTGATTAAATATTATTCTATTACACAAGCACTTAAGATTTCAATTTAAGTATCAGGAAAGTATTCTGCAAAACTCTCTGCTAGCAAATTGCAGGTCTTTACCCCTAAGAGTTCAAACAGGATAAAAATTCACATCTTTACATGAAACACTGGCAGTTCCCCCATCAGTACCCAGTCATCAGGCATTCTCAGCTGCAGATGCTAGACCATTCACAGATTTCATAATGGCTTGTTCCCACACCCTCCATCAAATATCCCTTAGGTATTAAAAATATGCTTTGGGAAACTGTGGTCTTTAGCAAAGTAAGACTAGAAATGCTCTGGTTCACTTTTCCTAATACAGCTCATTTTGTCATATTTGTTTGTAATCAAAGATGCAAAGATGCACCCTCTTATTAACTAATCAAGCAGATTTTATCAATTTTTTCTTAAAAGATAATTTTGTTAACTTCCAATAAACAGGAGATATGTTCGAAATTGAAGACACTTTTCATATTGTCAAGTACCAGGCATGGCCTTTTATTTAGTTGGAAAAGTTGAAGAAAACTGAGATACTAAAACAATTATCAGTCTTAAAAATCATAAAAAAGCACTTCATATTTTTTTGTTTTGGTCATTTGAGATACTTAAGACACTGACTAAGTTTATTAATGTATGTTCTGGTATGAATATATGTGTATTCTCTGTCTCGCATTTGCCAGCAGTCATAGAATGGAATTAGCATCTTGTCTTAGTGGATACTTCAGGTTTATGCAAGGAATGGTGCAGAGTATTCACATCACTTTGGGATGAAAGATTAAATATGTTCAATTTTTTTTGTGAAAATTTCTTCATATCTGTCTCTAAAGAAATAGTATTACAGGTAATCTAGTTATCAGCTGGCCCAAACAAACATGGCACTTATAACTATTGAAAACATGAAGAGTGAACATGTCTTCTCAATTCCTTGCACAGCCGTGTGGAGACTCAGCACAAACACAAAAATTATTTGTAAATATCCTGAGACTTATTTGAACCCTTAAGTTAAATAAAATAGAACCATCCATATGATTGAAATTGCACATCCCACTGGTGAGTTAATGGCACATCAGGAGCAAGGAACTGGTAACACAAGAATCTCTATGGAAAACATGAAGGTGTCCAGAGCAGCGGCTTCTTTACCATGCTAGAGCCAAGACTTCTTTAAAGCAATGGCCTCTTGTGACCACTCTCATTCATAAGGCAACAGATAATTTACTTGTTTTGTTCCACTCTCATCTGTAATAATTTTATACAAGCCTTTGACTTCTGTCCCATTGTACAGGTCAGGGACATCAGATAATATCTACTTATGTGTGCAAAATTCATTACTATTATCTGCTTATTAAATGGGAAGCCTGCCTTACTCTCAGTTTTCCTGATTGATTCTATGATAAGAAGTGGGATAACTGTTAAGTCCTGCCTTTATTGGAGCGCTTAGATCTCTGTGCATAGGCAAATCATAAATGGAGGATTATTTTGTAATAATTTTGTGGCTGTAAGCACGATTACTTTGGCAATCACAGTTGTTGTATGAGTGAATGTGCTCAAAAGCAGATGTGGGCAAGAAGTCAAAAATTCTGTCACTCAGCAAGAAGTGCAAAGTTACACCAACGTAAATTCAGAGATCATTTTCCTTCTTTATGTATTTGTTATTGGTTACCTGAAGAGGTAAGAGTTATAGATGATAGACTTGTAATGAAATATCTAAGTTATGATAGTTACTTGCATTCTTTTTTACTCATTCATATGTTGGTTTGAATACCATAGAGCTCAGGAGGTCTCCTGTGAGATACCTTCATAGTCATACTGCTCTTGGTCAGATAATCTGTCCTGAAACAGCAGATAAATTTTAATGGGTATCAGATTATTTTTCTCCCATCAAGCTGCACCCGATACGATAATAATACCACTGGGGGTAGTTGGCAAATAGGCTTTAGTATTGATGTCTGAATATTTTCTAAATCTCATTGACTAGCTCAGCAGTATAATGAAATATCTGATGCCTGTGCAGTTTTTCCTACAAAGAGCTTTTTTGTCCTACTGGGATGTCTTTAGAATAGAACAAGTTTTCTAAAATCTAAGTGATTTACAAAATTTCCTTTTTTTTTTTTGCTACAATTCTTCCTGAGGATTCAATGTCCATTTTTTAAAATTACATCATTCTCTTGCTACCAGAGAACAGATGTTTGCTAACATGAATCTAAACCATAACCAGTCCTGGGGGATGTGAGTCTCCTTTCCTTAGTCATACACCTTAGGTAAAGTTCACTCATGCTGTAAAAATGACTGACTTAGTCTCTCAAGGTACCTCTGTATTTAGCCACACCATCTCTCCCTCGCTTGAACAATACAGCTTCCTTAGAACAGGCCTTTTCTTTGCAAAGCAGCCAGAGTCCTTCTCACATGGAAGATCACAGAGGCACTTCGGTGGAGACAGGCTGGTTGATTCAGCTTGGCTGCTTTCAGGGTAAGCTTCTTGATGCAGTGTGTTTTTCTAAAGCGATTCTGAGTTTTGGGGAAAAATCTTACACTACAGACTCCATCACTAACAATGCTCTTTGGACCAACTATGTCATATCTATCTGGAAGACTCAGAGAAATTGAGGGAGACTTCTAAGTAATTTGCCTCGGTTTCAGTGTAGACAGAATGAATGTGATTACAGGGAAGTATCCTGCCACCCTCAAAGTGCTCACTGTGAACTTTAGTTAAATTTATATCTTTTCTTAGACAAATAGCTGTGAACAAGATAGCTGCTTTCTGGCTAGATACAGACAGTAGAAGAATTTGTGCTCAAAAAAATAATTGCTGCTATCCATCATCTGTTTCTTGTCTCAAGAGTGGTCTGCTGCAACTGTTCTTCTTGGAGTAGCCATGGGAAATACTATTTGACACTTCCAGGAACTGATAACAGAAAAAAGTATCATGACAGAGCTTGGTGCTGGATACAAACATTTTTGGCCAGGGGGTCTACTTGAATTTCTGTGTAGAAGAAGGAATGATTTTTTTTTTCTTACTTACATCTGTGTCTCTCTTCTCATTCAGCTCCAGCTCCTGAGACACTTCGATCTGACTCAGGCTGGAGCTCTCCTAGAAGAACTGAGTGGAGTTTCCCTATCCCCCACATTCAACAAGCCCCCTGAGGACTTGCAGACCAGTATCGCACTAAGCCAATGTCCATGGCAACTCTGCCATTATTCAGCACATTTCTGGGAGGGAAGAAGAAAGATCCTAGCCAGGGCAAGGGGAAGAAGGTGCTCTAGACGTTATCCCTTCACTGCTGGAACATCATTCTTGCATGAGCAGGGCAGAAATATAACACAACTGGGCAAAGTGGTGCAAGACAAGCTACCAGCCTAGGACAGAGATGGGTCTCGTGTGATTTTGGTATCAAGAGGTTTCATGTGCAGTTGAAATCACAGTGGTCCCAGAGCATCTTTGCCCTCATCATCATTAACTGCATTGTGAAGGTACTCAGAGGTGCAATTAGTGATGGCAGGTGGGTTGCCCAGGGTGGCCTCTCTCCAGCCCCTCTCCAAAGGTCCCCAATAGCACCATGGCTTGGTGAAGTCAACAGGAAACTTCCCACAGGCTTGAGTAGGCTTTGCATCCAGTACCCTGAGTACATGTGGCTTGTGAAGATGCTGTCCCCTGACTGACCATACAGTGAATGTTCTCTGGTGACAGCCAGAAAGATTTGAGGAGTGGGAAAGAATAATTTATTTTGCTATATTTTTGGCATCTGTATGTGTTACTGTGGGCACTATAACAACTAATATCTTTTGGCATTCTCTTGTCTGCTTTTACTAATTTAGATTGTTTTCTTTTTTTTTTTTTTTTAATGCAATGATAAGTACATTAACCTTTAGTTTAAAATCTTGTTTCCTTTAGAAAATAAAATCTTATATAAATTACCAAATTAAATCCAAAATATTCTTCAGGCAGTTCAGTATTTACTTATTTTATTTTTTTGATTATTTTAGCTAGAGGCATACTTTTGAATTTGCAGGTGTTTGTATAACTTAATTTAAAAGAGAAAAACAGACCAGACTACATAAAAGAAACTTAGGTCAAATTATTCTGGTTGTGACATATGTGATACATAATGCTGTGTAATGAGATATTAAAGTGGTTGCTGTGCAGCAGGATGTTTTATGAAAATGGGACAAATGATTTTTAAATGTACCACTGGAAACCAGACAGATGGTAACCTATATCCCCAAGGAGGATAGCTGAATTCTACCAAGTTTTTATATGAATTTGAACTGTAGTGAACAGGAAAGGAGGGAATTTGTGATTATAACTTAGCTAGCCATTAGTCAATGTTTGGCTGAATGTGAAAAGAATGCTTATGTGGTGCTTATTCTGGACAGTAATATTTTCTGGGGATTTGTTCTTTCTTGAGCAACAGCAGAGCAGATGGTGACAAAGCAGATCTAGCAATAAATCATGGAGATAGGATACTTGAAGGAAGCAAGATGATCTAGGGGAACAAAACTGAAAGTGGGGGATAATTGTTACACAAATGCAGAGAGTATTCACACTAATTTTATTTGTGCTCTGGACAGTACTGTAAGACTGAGCATTTTCATGTAGCTTGGCTATTAAAACCCCTATTAAAATGTTTAATTAACATCCTTTGGGAGCAAAACTTTTCAGGGCATATACCAAAAAAAAAAATAAAATCTATGTACTGAAACTTCTGATGACTGTACAATTTAAAAATGCCTGACAATCTTTAAACAGCAGCATACCTTTTGAGGTTCACCAGTTTTGCAGATCCAAAGGATTCAGCTCTGAAACCATGACAAGCTTCAGCACTACCAGGTGCACATAATAGCAATGGGAAAGACACCTACAAATATTCTATGAAGCATAAAGGAAGAAACAGCAATTCCAGGATCAACATCTCAGTGGACCAATTTAAGCTTGCTAGTAGCTGGATGGTAGTGTTGCCTCTGCTCCCTACCTGGAAGGCAGCCCAAAGCTCCATCCCTGCCAGAAGCTGATACTTCTTTGTCAGCCAGTCTGCAGCCTGACCCTGGGAATGGTGCTTCACAGTTCCCTGCTGTTTGCTCTCTTGCTGTCACACCAGCACTTTTATTGGTGTGACAGTCTCTGCCTCTGGCAGATCTGTAGTTACACATAATATTTCACCTGGAGTGTTTATAGTTACATTCCCCAGGTTGGAGACTGCTGATACTAAGGAAGGCAATGGTGAGTGGTTCAAGGCCCTGGGTAGCAAAGGGTCGTTTAGCTTCCCTTTCTTGTATTAAAGCTAAGCAGAACCTGGCTTCCAAGAAATGTGCTATGATGAGGAGATATCAATTCCCAGCTTGCCAGGCTCAAGCAAAGGATTTACTGTTGCATTTTATACAATACACTACAGATCAGACAATCCGAAAGATAGAAACTATCCATTGATTCAACAAATATTTTCCCCCCAGATCATTCTTGTTGCCTTTCAGGATGCACCAGGGCCCAAGCACCATCATACAGCCTTAACATGCAGTCAAGCCCAACGATCTTATCATTTGGCAAATATCAAGTGGTTGGTACTCCTGCATCCCCTTGGATCATCTGTTGTTAGCATTTCCTCTAATCTGCCTCATCTCTGTGGCACTGTGAGACAGCTCCACTACAAATGATTGCTGCAACAAGGTGTATTTTTGTGCTGCATAAAGCAGTGTCACACAAAGGAGCCTCTTTTAGCAGATGAATGACTAGACAAACTAAAGTCAGGACTATTGAGCAGGAAGATTGGCATTTTTGATACAAAATGTATCATGAAAACATATTTCAACAGCTTTCAGAGTAATTTTCAATCAATAATTATAAAAATAGAGCTATTAAACTCGGATGAGCAGTTTTACAATATCATAATGCCTCCATTTTCTTTTTCTGACCATGTATTGGAATGACTTGTAATGTGAAAACAGGTAGAAAAGTGAAATAAGCAAATAACAGGAAGGGCTAAAAGCACAGTATTTTGGTTGGTTTTTCAGTAGCTTGTACCCAAGTTTGAATGAAGTGAGCAACAAAGTTTATGTCTCCTGTCTACACACATGTTTGTGTAGTGGCTGGAATTCAACTTTACATTGTAGACTTCCAAGAAGAAACAGCCTGATTTCCCATGTAGCCTTATGTATGTGATACCTTGAGGATTTTCATCATATTTCTAGAATTCTAGCTTGCCTCAGGCTCACTTAAACAAGTTTCTACTAGGCCTTTCTTAGCAATGTTTACATTCTTAAGATAACGAGGGCGGAAAGACAAAATATGAGGCCCAGAACTCCTAAAGAAGCTCCAAGGAGGAGATCTAGGGGTGGGTTCAGGGAATTAGAAGGTTTCTGGTTGGGTACATTGGGAACATAGGTTTAAGATGAGCTCTGGTTGGACATGTTAAGAGGGGTAGGAATTCAAAGATTATAAATGTAAGGTGATAAGCTGATTTCTCTCATGTTTTCTGGACCCTGGAGCCACTCTCTCTTAAAGTGCTGTTTTTTTCTTTTACCTCTATTAATTTGTTTGTTAGGGGTTCTTTGTCTCCTTTGATTTCAGGCAACATATGAAGCCCTACATAATCAAGCTTGAATGCCGAGATCTATTTGGGATGTAATTGCGACCGTGATGGAGTCAGAGTAGTTGCCAGAGGCAGTTACTGCACCTGCTTTTTCCCAGGTTGTATATTGAAGGTGGTACTAGTTTCACGTTGTCCTTACCATCTCTTCTTCCCAGCATGTAGGTGACTTGTTTGTCCCTCGAGAAAAAAAAACATCTCAGCAGCAGTGTATAAAAAGGCTTCTTAATGTTTGGGGTTTTTTTCTCGCCTCACCTCACCTCGCCTCCCCTCCTCTCCTCTCCTTTCTTTCCTCCTCCCCTTCCCTCCCCTCTCCCTTCTTTTCTCCTCCTTCCTATCAAAGAAGAGATGAAAAGATAATGTAAAACAGAATTTACTTCTTTGTTTTCAATTGTAAAAAACATTTATAAGAAATGGTGTTGGAAGAAAAAGGTTAATGAGTCATATATCAAATGCTTTACATAATGTTTCCTCTCTGATAACATTAAGAGATCATCAGAGTAAGGAGGCTGAAGTTCCTACATCTGAAATCTTGTATATTGGGTTTATCATTTAATGCTGTACGAAGCCAGGATCACATTAACACCTTTGATCCTCTGGAATCATTAATTCCATCAAAATCAATGCAGCCAGACCTATTAAATCTTGACAATAGGAAAAAAAATTACCAAATTGGGAGGTAAATGCATTGCAACATGGTGGAACAACCTTTTCATTTGTGAAAAGAACTGACATTTGAGGGCAGAGACATCTTTACTCTTCCTAAACTTTAATTCTTCAGCAAAATCAATATAAAGAGAGGAGCACAATGTCTGGATCCATACCCAGTATTACCTGTTAGAGATAGCTCCTTTTGACAGGGCTCCTTGCATCTTAAAGCAAAGGCAGATAATTTTGGAACTCCAGACCAGGAAGCCCACCAGCACTGTTCACCAGAGGAGTTTTAATAATGCCTGCTGTAGGAACAAAGGGAACATCCTCATGTCATTCATGAATGAGACCACTGCCTTGCTCCTTATAACCATTTTACATTGCTGTGAAATGTATCATCAATTTTTTTTTAAGAAGACGCTCTATAATTCATAAAATGAAACACACTATTTTAGTTTAAGAAAATTGTTCTTAATTTAAGACATAATTATGACAGAAGCTACCAAGAAGCCACATGTCCATAAGCAATTTTACTGAATAATTAAACTTATTTCCTCTTACCGTTAGCAGCTGGAAGCATGATTGCTTCTTTTCCTTGGAGTTAGTATTAAGGTTTGATTTGAAAGGTGCTGCTTCAGTGAATGAGTAGTACAATTACAAAATACACTCAAATATCTCAGGAGCACTATTGTTAACCTATAATTTAGTAAGATACTAGTGGCTAGTATAACATTTTCAATGCTGTCTTGTGTACAGATGTTATTTTTAAGGAATAAAAAAAAACCCTGCTGGTGCTAAAGCTGTGAGAATGAGTCCCTTTTCATGTCAGGAGTGATGTATGAACTGATAGCTCATGAAAGGTGAAGACTTGACTAACTTATCAGATGTCTACCTTTAGAGTTATGGCTGGATGAAGTCATTTGACCAATTACTTTTACTGATGTCCTGAGCAGCCTGTGAGCTTGTGTTTGTTACCAGTGACAGTATGGTCCAATTTGATGCCCTCAGACCAACATAACATAACTAAACAAATTAGCTTTCCATTCCAATGAAAATGTAACTTAGAGCAGGCTATGATTTATATGAAACAAATGCTGGCTACAGCCCATGGGGTCTGCAGTACTTATCTCCGGCCAAATTACTTCTAAAACCACACAGGAAAACTCTAAATTTCAATGAATGAGTAGGACTTACTACCGAAAAATAAATTGCTAGGGCTTATGTGGATACTGGAAAACATATAAAACCTTCCAGAAGTGCAGCTTTTTATAAAATGTTCACATGGCTGGAGAGGATGGGGCACTGAGCAAGCAGCTCTGCTCACTAAGAGCAGCTGAGGGAGCAGCAGCACAGAACCTGCTGCTCCAGGTTGACTTTTCTGTGAAACCATATATCGTGCACTTAAAAACTCAAAACATGGGTACCTAACTGAAAATATGTCTGGTTTGTTGGTGTCTGATACAGAAGCAGAAATCACTTTGCACTTTATATAGTCCAAATCTCTTTGCTTTGTCTGTTTTCCCATTTAAGGGAGCCAGTGTTCTACTGCTCTGCAAAAAGTCGAAGGTGGGATGGTGCTGTAGGATAAAGGCTAATACATAATAAACCATTCCAGTTACAGTCAAGTTTCTTACTTTCATTCCATTTTGTCAGCTCTGTGCAGTGCTGAGGTCTGATCTAAGTACCAACATAAACCAGAAAAAACAAGGAATTTGGATCCTTTGATCTAGATTTCAAATGTTTAGAATGCATTTATAACATAGGAAATGTTTTGGCAATGTGAGAGCACACTGTATTTCCTGAGAGTATGAAACACTGGAGGGTTTTTTCCCACCTGTCAGGAGAGAGGAGGAAGAGTGTCTAGCCTTGTGGAACTAGAGTTTGCTTAGGAGAGAAAACAAGAGTCTGGCTAGTTATTTTAGATGAGGTGAGACAGGTAAGATACTCCAGTGCCTATTTTCCCCACTTTTCTTTGACTCCTGAGCAACTCCCTAGAATTCATACATTTCTTCACTATAACAGGCACTTTTTTAAGCTATATGTCCAAGATCAGAGGAATATGCATGCATCTCTCTTTAGGTTGTTTAGCTTTGCACAAATGTAAAAAATATTTACTTTTGTTAACTATCACTATAGTTACTTGTGGTTCTTAGAAAGAAACTCATAATAACTAGTTGTTTTTCTTTTTTGTTCTTATTATCCTGGGCCTGACAGCATGACATCAAAATTATCTGGGTATAGTTTAGGATCATAGGACTCCTACAAATACCTGTGTAGAATTATACTGGACTTTCTTATAATGAAAATATCCAGTTGTATATTCTACATGTTTTGTCGCTGTCATCCTTACTTTGGGCCAACTAGTCAGCAACTGCAGTCACGTGGATTTATTCAAACACGGGATGCAAAATGAACTGTGCAGCAGGGACAATTCAAAAAGTACTCTGAGGAAAAGCATTTGAACTGAGACTTTGGATGTCCTCCAGAAATTTTCCTTTTACAGGGACACAGTGACATTCAGCTGCAGTAGTCATAAAGAAAAAATTTCTCACATATGCCTGTGTTCTCCAGTAATATGGTATGGCATTTACCAAACACACACTTCTATGCGCAAACTGTAAGTATATAGTTCCCATTTCTGAGTGTAAACATGCTTGGGATTTTGCTTTTGACAAGTATCATCAGTGCATTTACACTTGTGGAAATCGGATTCCTGGAGGGTGCAAGCCTACCTTTATTGCATACAGGAATACAAATGTATTTCCAAAAATCACATAGGCAAAGCTAGCTCTTAAAGAATTGCAGACTGTATTTTCACCCTTTAAGTTGAAATTATACTTTTAAAAAATGCCTAGTTGTTTTCTTTCATCACAAAAAACTTCTAAATACAAAGACCTGGTTCAGACTCAAAATGGGATCTGACATCCCAGCTGATTTCTTTCTATTCACATATTCATCCCAGCTGTAGAGGTCTGTTGGTTAAATCAGGCCTTTAAAATGACTCCTCTGTAATTCTGTGTCTTACAATTTGGCCTTTCCCAATCATCTTTGTAACTCAACTGCCCTCCAAGGATTCACAGAGGAGTGACTGACTGGCATTGAGACTAGATAAATTATTCTGTTGATGGTGCCTAGAAGGTAATAAAATCCACTTTAGTCCCTCAGATCTGGAAAGCCGATGAAGTCAGAAGAAGGAAATAGCAGTAAAAGCTGTGTTTTGTCAAAAAGTCAGTGAGTGTGTGACTGTGAATACGTACAAAGGGTAGTCTCTAGAATAAGAATATACTATTTCTGCAGCCACCTTTATATGCAGACAAAAACTAGAAATAATGGATGATATCTCTATTACATAGGACTGTACCTCATTCGTTTTCCTGGTGACCAGAAGAATATTTATATAACAGTTTCTAGCCAGGGAGCTCAAGAAGCTTTAAAAACTCCAATTAGTTGCACCTGTGAGTTCGGGCAGTGCTATCTCCATTGCACAGATGGAACAACAGTGACATGGGGAAGCTGTTTATCAAATGAGCAAAACCAGCCGGTAGAGAAGGTAAGCCATAAGTCCCCAAATGCCTGCCCCGTTCCTGCACTTCGGCCATTCTTCTGTCAAAGAGTCTTAATGAGCTTTATATATGTACAGAAATATCAATGCATAATAATCTGCCTTAGCATTCCAAGGGAGGGCTAATAAATGTAAGAATAAGACATAAATCATTGATTAAAATGTCAAAAGTGATGAGAATAAAAGATTGCTCCTGCCTTTGCTGAATTACATATGCAAATTTGCATACACTACAAAATGAACATCTCTAAATGAATGAATTAGAATCTCGTGTAGAAATGACTGATCCACATTTGCATACAACATTTATTAGGAGGAGATGTGCTTATTTTTTGAATAAACAGTGAGAACAAAGCCCTGGAATCTGCTGAAGCAGCCTAAGCCTGCAGCTTGTCAGAGCATACTGTCTGTCCTGCCAGTGTCTGCAAACAAATATGAGCTGTGCCCTGAAAAACCATAACTGGCAGATTCAGGAAAACATTGACGCATTCCAAACATTAACAGGAGTTTATCACATTGTTTGTAGTTTGAAAAAATTAAAGCCAGTGATTATTTCTTGATACTATTTTCTTTTCCAAAAGACAGATTAGTACTTTGGCAGATTTGAATTCACTCTTAGGACAGGAGCATTTGCATTCGTTTTAAGCAAACTCTATACTCTATTAGCTGAAAAACAGGCAACTTACCAGTGAGGTATTGATGCAATTAAAAAGTATTGGAATTGGAAAGTACAGAATACTCTACCTATATATCTATCATCAAAAATTATCTGTCATAGAGAATCATGAAAAACAAAAATTCTATCTGAAATCTAAGTTATGTCATTTGATGTATTAATTAAAAAACCTGTATTTTTCATAAAATTTCATGAAGTACTGAATCTACTTTGAGACTTTATTTCATCCATAGCTCCTTTTATTTGAAGTAAAGATGAGAGTACTCAGCATCTGCATTTTCAGCCACTATCAAAATTATTCCTAGCATAGAAAAGTCTTTCTAGCTAGTTATAGTTAAAGCACAAGGGGAAGAGAGGAGACCAGGAGGCAGCATATCAAATTCACACCGAATCCCATCCACGGGCATCCTGCAAGAGACTCTTACCACCTTTTTTTCTTCCTTTGTTGCTGTTTTTTTCTTGAAATTAAGAGCTTATGGAAATACAGGTAAGCCGTTCTTTTCCTGTGTGTGCTTTTGCAGTAGTGACCCTACAACTATTTCAAGAGCTTTGTGTATTAATGTCGTGGCTTAACCCCAGCCAGCAGCTCAGCCCCACGCAGCCCCTCAGTCACGCTCCTCGGTGGGATAGGGGAGAGAATCGGAAAGGTAAAATCCCCATACTAACCACTATGAAGAAAACTAACCCTACCCCAGCAAAACCCAGCATAACTTATCAAAACAATGGTCCGTAATGAAGGGGAAAACAAACAAATAAACACGCCTTTCTATACCCCTCTTTTTCCTGGAAAGTCTGTGGCCTGTTAGCGGCTTTCATCAACAGGCGCGCTGTGATTTCCCGCAACTCGCCCGCACCGCCCGTGTCCGGCCCTCCAAAAGGGGGCTGGGAGCGCCCTCTGGAGGCGCTGCCGGGACCTGCGGGTCCCTCCCGCTGCAGGCAGCGACGTGCGGACGCTGCGGGAAATCTCACGGCATCAACCTGCTCCTGCCCATCACCACACTTCGGGTTGTTCCACCGCGTCCCCTGGCTGAGCATCCCCCGGCAGATGCTCACCTATTCACTCACTCGGAGCCTGAGCAGTCAGGTGCCTTGGCTGAGGGCAATCTCAGCAAGTTCATAGGTGACATCAAGCTGAGTGGTGCTATTGACACACTCGAAGGATGAGACCATCCAGAGGGACCAGGACAAACTTAAGAATTAGGCTCGCGGGAACTTCAAGAGGTTCAACAAAGCCAAGTGCAAGGTGCTGCACCCTGGTCAGGGCAACCCTCGGTATCAATACAGACTGGGGGATTAACAGATCAGGAGCGGCCCCACCAAGAAGGACTCGGGGATGCTGGTGGAGGAGGGGCTGGACATCATCTGGCAATATGCATTTGCAGCCCAGAAAGTCAATTGTATTCTGGGCTGCATCAATAGCAGCGTGGCCAGCAGGGCAAGGGAGGCAGTTCTGTCCCTCTACTCTGCTCTCCTTTCAGACATAGCAACCTTTCCCATCTTAGCAAGTCTATCTTAACGTTTGGTGAGCTTCGGTATGTCCATTCCTCCAAGCCTATAGCTGTTACTTAGAGGGACTAATTTTTAAAAAGGAGAGCAAAGCACATATCTGAGCAAGGAACAGAGCATTGCTTTTCATAGTTGTAGCACTTCAGTGGATTGATCATAATGTGGATCCCTCTGGACAAGAAACAGCACTGGCTCCTGCGCTGTCTCATTTGCCTTCCAGGGAGACAATTTTAAAAGAATTGAAGTCTAGAAACCTTGACAAGTTCACTTATCAGTGAGCATATTTGATCGCAAGTGAGGATTTCTTCTAGTTTTGATCTTAGCAGATCTACTGGCATTTCTAAACCGTTTCTCAAGGCAAGGTGAAGCCTGAAGAGATTGTCCTGATCTTTGTAATGACACCAGGTTTCACATTTTACTTTAAGTTAATTGAACACCTGCAGATTCTGTCCTTTTCACCATAAACAAGAAAGACTGCTTTCTAGAACAGACCCAAACAAAACAAAAACAAACCAAGAGGAACGTCCCTCAATTTACATATCCATAAACAAACAACAAGAATAAAAAACATATCCAACCAGCTTATCTTTTAATCATATCCTTGAAAACACAATATGCACTGCTGTGCATACATTTGGTGGGGGAAAGAGTATGCACTAAATATATGCTCTCCTTCTTTAAGTAAAATCTTGTAATGTTGGAGAGATGACAATCAGCTTGCATTCCCTGCTTCCCATAATGGACTGAACATGTCCCCAGAGTCATTCCTCTGAAGTAATACTCTGGATGAATTTATCCCTTTATATCCACTCATCAGGTTTCACCAGACAGTTGCTAACAGGAGGGTGGAAAGAAATATTGGCAAATGTGTCAAAACCTGGTCATAGCTATCTGACCATTCTGAGTCTGAATATAATAACTATTGACTTTTTTTTTCTCTTTCTCTTGTATTTGGTACTATTAGTTCAGCATTTTGTTACCATAAAATTATTAGCAAAAAAACAGAATCAATATAAATACAGCCCTTCAGTTCTCAATTTTTTGTGTTATCTACACTCATTGTGCATTGCCTTTGGATGCATTTTTGTTAAAAATTCTGTTATCATTAAAGAAAAAAAAAAGAAATAAAGAAATTATTGAAAAAATAAAGTCCAGTGCTATAATTCCAGAAGTTTCTGGTGAGTTCAGTAGGGGGGGTACTAGGCATTTACAGCAAAAATCAGAATTGTGCATTGGGAGCTTCATTCCCAGTTTGGAAATCACAACTTGTTTTTTATTCTGTGGGTTTGTACAAGATCCAGACTGATGGTATTCTTACCCAGCAGTCATCCAGTAAGTATTTGAAAATTAAGTATTTCATAGCAGAAAGAAGTTTCTTTAAACATCTATGTAGAAATAAGTAAAAATTTTACTTTCTGTTGTCATGGTTGTCTGTGCCCAAATCACAAAACTTTTAAAACAAGTTCCAGTACCAGGTACTGTGTTATCACTGTCAGGCAGAAGCACAGTATCTAGTTGGTCTTCAGGATACAGAAAAGATGGACCAATCTCTCTCAGAGATTATGGAAGCTGTTACGAACTCAAGTCACAAACTCTTCACATTACTTTATTCAATTTTGCATTTGCCTTGATGGTCAAAAAGAGGCTTTGATGTCTTGATGTTCCCAAGTCACTCCAAATTTGTCATTATGACAAAATATAGTTGTAGTGGTTTGACCCTGGCTAAATGCCAAGGACTCACACACAGAGTCACACTCTCTCCCTCCCCTCCCTTCAAACTGACAGAGGAGAGGAAAAACTAAAAGGTTTCCCAAGTTTTGTGATAAGGACCATAACAAACTCCTTATTAATTATTCCACAGGCAAAAGAGGCTCCAACTTGAAATATTAAGGATTTATTATTGTCAAAATCAGAGCTTAAGAGTGAGAAGTTCAATAGATCTTACAGACACCTTCGCCCCCCCATCCCTCCCTCTTCCTCCTTCCCCCAGTGGCCTGGGGAGACAGGAGTGTGAGGGTTATGGTTAGATGTTGTTTCTGCTGCTGCTCAGAGAGAGAGAGTCCTATCCCTGCTTCCTTGTGGGGTGTCCTCCACAAAAGACCGTCTATCACAAAACTGTTTCATGGGTCCATCCCATGGACAAGAGCTCTTCATGTGCTGCTGCCATGTAGGTCACCTCTCCATAGGTTGCAGTCCTTCAGGCACTGGCTGCTCCAGCATGGGTTTCCACGGGCCATAGGTCCTACCAGGAAATCCTGCTCCAACGTGGGTTCCCTCTTCCCGTGGGCTACAGGACTCTGTCAGGCCTCTGCTCCAAACATGGACATCCCATGGGGTCATAGCCTCCTTCCAGCACCCATCTGCTCCAGCGTGGGGTCCTCCAGTCCTCCATGGGCTGCAGATGAATCCCTATGGTCTCCCATGGGCTGCAGGGGAGACAACACGCTTAACCATGGTCTGCGCCACGGGTTGCAGGGGCCCCATTCCGGTGCTTAAGGCACCTCCTCCCCCTCCTCTTCCACTGACCTTGGTGTTAATCACAACTTCTCACTCTGCTCTTCTCTAAGCAGCCATGTTCATCTGTCTGTACCTTTTTTTCTCCTTCTCAAATATGTTATCACAGAGGCGTTACCATAACTCCTCATTGGCCTGGCCTTGGCCAGTGGCGGGTCCAGCCTGGAGCTGACTGACATTGGCTCTGCTGGAAATGGAGAAACTTCCAGCAGCTTCTCAAAGAAGCCTCCCCATAGGCCGCCCCACTAACAAAAAACCTGGCCACTAAAAACCACCACAATGGTCTTAAATACCACAAGTCTGCTAAAGTGTATAGACACCCACAGGGTCACAAGTCCTACCAAGAAACCTGCCCCAGCCTGGGCTCCTCTCTCCATGGGTCCATAGGTCCCTCCCAGGAGCCTATTCCAGCACAGATTTCCCATGGGGTCACAGCCTCCTTTGGGCATCCGCCTGCTCTGGTGTGGGTCTCCTCCTCAGGCTGCAGGTGAATCTCTGCACCCCATGGTCCTCCATGGGCTGCAGGGGCACAGCTGCTTCACCATGGTCTTCACCACAGGCTGCAAGGGAAGCTCAGCTCTGGTGCCTGGAGCATCTCCTCCTTCTTCTGCACCGCCCTTGGTGTCTGCAGAGTTGTTCCTCTCACATGTTCTCACTCTGCTCTTCTCTGGCTACAATTATATCTGCACAAGAACTTTTTTCCTTCTTAAATATGTTATCACAGAGGCGTTACTACAATTGCTGTTGGGCTTGGCCTTGGCCAGTGGCAGCTCTGTCCTGCAGCCAGCTGGCATTGGCTCTGCTGGACATGGGAGAAGCTTCTGGTGGCTTCTCATAGAAGCCACTCCTGTAGCCACCTCACTACCAAAAGCTGACCACACAAACCCAACACAAATATTCACTATATTTAGTTGCTGAACAGTTAGTGTCTGAATTTCCTACATCTGCAACAATACTACCAAGCCTAACAAATAATTACAAGAGTTTACCAAATCCCTGAAAAGCTTGCCCCTCTGTCAGCAACAGCTGTTCCATTAGTTTAAAGGTCTGCACAATGCCCTCAAGATCCTCAAATTACTGCTTTACATTTCTGCCTTGGCAACACTGATCTATTTGGAGTGCTTCTTTGCCACCAAACCACTTTAATTCCAAAGAGAAATATATGAAAACAGGAAACACTCTTCTATGGTGCAAGAAAATGGTACAAGTGATCCACGAGATGTGAAACTTCCCTAGGAAGTTTCCCCCTCCTGTGCACTTCTGGAGGGTTAATTTTACAATATTGTCAGCATAAATTAATGAAAGCATTGTAACAACTGAGCATTGTATAAAACAAGTTTGGTAGCTTACAAAAGCAGTTACTTTTCAGTGTGAAACAGTAGGAGCATACAGGCCATTTTAAAAATACTTTCTGATTTTTTACTGCCCATTATTGCTAGATGTTCTCAAATCCAGAAAGAATTCCTTTTGCCTTTATTATTCTTTTTTTCATTTGCTTTGAAATTACAAATATGCATTAAAAACACTTAAAAAGCACAATTAAAACAAATACAGAGTGTGGTAAAATATCCTGTCAGAATATGTTTTGATTAGAAAAATTCCACAACTCAATACTGATATGTTGTGCAGAAAGATATTCCATAACATTTTGCTTCAGTTAATAAAACATTTTCAAAAAGTTATAACATCTTTTGCAATGTATTTGGTGTAGATTAGTTTGATTTTATCCCCGAGTTATATAGTTCAGAAATTTTAAATTCATTTTAAAATTGTAAATGTAATTCATGCCAAAAAGCTATCTTGCTCCACAGAAAATTTTTTTCTGTGTCTTCCACAGAATGGAAATTGCACTAGAACTTCCCACGGAAACAGGAATCTGTGCATAGGTCTTACTAAAAAGAGCAGCCCTATTGTCAGCTCTGTGGGAACTTGTTGTCCCTAACTCCTTAGCACCACCTCTCTGATCCCTTCAATAGTGATGAAGATGTGGTTTCTTGAAGGTTGATAGATTTGAATCTAGGCCAGCAGTTCATCAAAAGAATGCCAGGTTTCAGAGCTTCAGGGTGGGGTTGGCTCCAAGGTAGATTGGCTCCACTAACCATTGGCCCAGCCAGGCACAGCCTGTGAGCAAATGCAGGAGGGCTCCACAGCTTCCCATCTGGCTGAGCCAGTGTGTATGGAGATGAGGAAGCATTTAGACCAGCCAGTGTGTATGGTGATTCAGGAAGCCTATCAGGAGGGTGCCCTTTCCATTGGATCAAAATTCGCAAGCTATTTACCTGATCAGAATACTGAAAATTAAACTCTTCCATTAAATCAAATGAGCTGTGGGCCCATTTGCCTCTCTCCATTTTGTCTCTACAGAAGTGCTGTGAAGCAAAATCTGCCTTTCTAAAGTGCTCAAAGCAGAGAGTTGGGATCCATGGTGTGGCCAGAGGCAGAGAGAGGGTAACCAGCTCCCGGGTCCTCCCCAGCACCTGTCACCAAGTGGAAACCCTTCACTCTTCAAGACTGATGTCACCCTGTGAGCCCCTAGATTATTATATTAGCTATTGGCTCAGACCAACTCAAATGTGTGTGTGGGGAGGAGGGGACAGGTCTAATTTCACAAAGGTGGGGTGGTGCCCTGTTCCCTACCCCAGCCCCATGAAGCCTTCTTGGGCAGCTCCAGAGCAGCTATCAGTCACTGGATACCAGGAGCACTGTCTCACACCACACCCCAGAACCCCAGAATGGCAGGCACACCAGAATGGCCACAGTGAGCCAGAGCAGATAAAACAAACCAACAACACATGGCCATTGTGTGGTGGCAACCCCGCAATTTCCTGGATTCCTGGTAGTGGGTACCATGCTTGATCTGGGGTTGTAGCTATAATTCTCACTTTTCCTCTCTCTTTCTTTACTTCTTCTTCTTCTCCTCATCTCCTTTCTTGATATTTGGGTAACATAAAGTTGAATGGGTTGGATTTTGCTAAGTTGTAAGGGTTAGCATGTGCTAAGTCATAGCTTTGTGAAATCCTTTATTTTGGTTGAATGATGCCCTTTAAGCTTTTGCCAAGTTACATTATTTTCCAAAGTTTGCCAGTAAAAGTGTGTTATTTGACCTCATGAGAAATTAGGTCTTCTCCCATGTGCCCTCTCAAGATATTAAAAGAACTGAAGACTCTTAATAGATCCGGTGAGCAGATTTTTTGAGCCTTGTACATTTTTAAAGTAAAAACCCTTTGATGAGCTCATAGCTAAAACCCGATGTCTTATACACCCTTGAAAGCTAAAAATTCGGGAGGAAGGGAGTCAAGGAAATGAACAGTATTAGGTTGCTTAACCCACAAAACAATATTAAAGATTAAGCAAGCTGACAAGAGAATTGCCAGGTCTGAGCAGGAGTCCCCCTGGCACTTGCTCGGGGGGCATGAGCAGCATTGTTGCCTTCCTGCAAGGATGTGCCAACATGCTTCGGTCATCAGGTTGCAATAAGGATTACCAGGTTTGTACACAGCCTTCAGGGATGAGCTGCCTTGACATTCTTATAGCCCTGCAGTTTGCCTGTGTATAAAAATGACAGAGTTTTAAGTCATTGTTGTTAAATCTGTGTATTTCTCTATTAATGCATGAATTAAAAGCTAGCCTAAACTTAGATTATCATCCTTCAAAAATAAGGCTCTATAGTTCTCTTGAGAATGTAGTATATAGAAAGAATCAATGATAAATGGTTGAGAATAAAGAGCAACCTATTCTACTACAGTATAATGGTACAAACCCTTGGTATACACAAATATACAATTAAACAAATCAGTTCAAGTCTTAGTAAGGAGATGAATGGAAAGGAAATATGCTAAAACAATCTTCATTTATAGGCATTCATCATACACAGTTACCTGCATGATGACCTGCAACTTCATTGATAATGTACACCACACAATTAATTGTTGTTCTCACAGTCTCATGTTGTCAGATAATTAACTGTATTTCTCAGAAGCCTGAAAATTTTGCAGGGTCTGAGAAAGTACTGATATTCCATTTTGTCAGTCCCAGCCTTTAGTTGCTCAAGCCTTTGGTGTTGCCCACTCCCACATTTCAGTGTTCAACCTCACACATATGATCTGTGTGGGCAGCTTCATCACTTCCCTTCTTCATTTTGAAAGCCTTATTAATTGCCGCGTATGCTCATTTGCAATAAAGAGGCCCAGTTCTACACAAGAGATCAAAGCAAGTACTTTTTTCCACAAAGTCTAATTAAATTGTGGTGTTTAATACCAAAGGATGTTACAAAGGCCAAGCATAAATGAGCTAAGAAGAGATTAGACACGTTCATGGATGCTGCTGCTATCACCACCTATTAAGCACAGGTTCAGAGGCAACCTCTAATTTAGAAAGTCCTTCAGTATCTGAAGGGAAGGCTCATGCTACATGTGCGTGATTATTTATATGCTTTCTCAGGCATACACTTCTGGCACTTTCAGAGAGCAAATACTGGGCCAAATGCAGGTATGCAGGTGCTTTCTTCCTAGCCTGGTGTCTCTGGTGTCACTAATTTTCACACAGCAGGACAGACACACCTGTTCATGAGCCACCAGACAAGAAAGGCACAGTTCCTACTCCTTGAGCTGAAGGGAGACTTGGTTCAAATTTGGGGTAGAGCTGCCTTAAACAGCACTTGGGGGAGGGTTCTGCAGTGCCTGCTCTCAAAGCCCACAAGGCTGCACAGAGCTGTACTTAACATGTTTCTCTGCCTTATTTCTCTGCTCAGTGCAGGTGGAATGTGTGACAGGAGAAGAAATCGGAAAACACAGATGAATGGAGGAAAATGCAACCAAGCTACACATACAGACATCCACAACCTTCAGTTTAATGCTACTAATCACTGTATGACCAATTCAGAGTAGATCCCTAATTTAAAGGCCTGTGTGTGCATGTAGAAGATAACTGTTTTCAAGAAACCAAAGTATCACAGGTCCAGAAACACGTGCAGGATCAGTGCCTGGGATGGAACCTGCCTCTGATCTGACCAACATCCTCATCTCAGTTACACCTTGCCCCACTTCATCTGCCTGGGAAAACACCTATAGCACAAGGCACTCCCCCAGAAAAGAGGAGACCTAGCCCAGCCTTTTTTTTCCCTAGCCATCTATTTGCATTTTGACAGCATTAATTGTTGCTCTATGACAATATCCTTTCTTCTCAGGATCATGTCACTGTGTGACCCTTTCACCTTCAACTTTCTCCACATTTGCAAAAGTTATGTATTTTAGGCTTAAAATCTTGGTATTTCATCTTGGCAGCTCAGCCTTCCTAGACAGAAAGTACATCACCCTTTTTTGATCTCAAGTATCTCTAGCTGGAGTCCTAAATCCTACTTACAGAAATGAATAATAATTATCAATATATACTGTATGTTTTCTTTCATAATTTCATGTATAAATTGCCCATATCCCTTAAGAATTGGAGTGGGAAAATACATTCTGTAGCATTCTTCATAACATAATAGTTATGGCCTATGCTATGTACTAGAAATTCAGTGAGACACAGCAAGAAATCAATAAAAACACAAATTGCTCCATCAATACGTACATTCATTTATACTCTTCAAGGTTATCTTTGCTATTCTGGCACAGAGACACATTTTCTCCATATATAGCCTTGCATATTAAACTAAGCAAGAGAGAAGGGAACGGAAACAAAAGCTATCAGTACAAATCTAATCTAGCTAGCATGCACATTCAAAGACTTTAGAGTTGTTTTCCCTCTGTTAAGGAAGCAGTCTGAAATCTGGGCACACCAACTGACACTGACTCTATATTCTCTGTAAAATCATCTTCTCCCAAGGCAGGTATGTTTAATCATAGAAAAGATCCCCAAATTCACCTTACATACATATCACTCTACCCACTGATATAATATCTATGAACAGGACATCTCTTGTATCAGTGATAGATGAATGTGTTATGACCAGTGAATTGGTGGTCATCCATGTCAAAGGAGAACAAAGAAAATCCACATAAGTGTTTTTTGGGCACTTCATGTACACGATAGACACATTCTAACATGTTAGACATGTTAGACATGTTGTGCTAAAGTCCATCACTCTAGGAAGACTCCACAAAGCTTACACCTTTACTCATGTTCTTGTTCATAGATTATGAAGGTGGTATTTTTGAAGCAGAATTAGGTATTTTATGAACAAAAGTAGATTTTGCAAACATTGAGTTTTAGGGCCAGAAGAGTTCATATTCCTAGTAAAAAATGGAAAAATGCTAGAAAAGATGTGAGGTGGAACTTGTCAGAGGTCTCTAATAGAGTCCAAATGAGAATGGCAGTGACAAGGAAAGGTTTCTTGCACAAGATCTCCAACACAGCCTTGCTGTAGCAGGAGATGCCTTTCTTCCTATAGGAGTCGTTGCAGAGAACAACATTTCAAGAGATCACACTGGTGAATACATGCACTGCTGGTTTGGCATATTATTAATATTGAACACAATAATACATTTCTTGGTTGCAGAATTCTAACTGCACCATTTATTATTTGTACAAATGAATTAAAGCCTGACTTGCATTGCCAGTGTCATTGGTATTTTCCCATTGTGTCCAGACCTGATGTAGTCTCTTGTCTTTTATTTCTATTTCTACATTACTATTAAAAGCAAAATTTCTGCACTGTCAAGCTGAACATGCACTTTCCAGTAGGAACTGATTATTACGTTGTTTATGGTACATATCAATTTATTTCTGTAGACAGATGTTCATGGTGTTCCTAAGAAGAGAAAGTGAGCCTTGAAAAACCACAGAATGACCTGCTTCCTTCATGCCACTTTCCTGATGCTGAGTGTGTGGCCAACAGCTGTTCTCTTTATTCTCATCCATCACCAGTGAGAACATGAAGGTATAGATGTGAATCAATTTGATATGTTCTGGGCATCTCAATGTAGGATCAGTCATGTGTTACTTGAGAGTTCCATGGACTAGCTCTTCTGTTTCTGATCAGATTTCCATGCTGGATTAACCTACAATTTATATGTCTTAATCCAACTGTTTTTCTGAAAACTTGCATAAATTTTAATTATTATGGATTTTTCTTTTTCCGTGAGATGGTCTTCTACTTCTCAGATGAAAACTTCATAAAAGACCTTACCAACGCCATGGGAGAGAGTAATATAGAAGTCCGTGTTCTTGGAAAGCATCTTGCTGCTCAGGAAACAACTGAATACATCTCTTTGGTCCTGTAACACTTAATATGACTCTCTTCTGTATATGAGGTTCATTTTTATTACTCCTTACTTTAAACACAGGTACAGGGAAATCTCTGTCTGAGCTTTCCCATGAAACTTCAGTGAATCTTACCGGCAGTAGCATAAATCAGTACCAAAGAACCCAAACATCCACATATACCATAGGAACTGCATAGCAGCACAACCTTAAAACTGTAGAAACTTTGTGTGCTAGAAAAGTTAAATAGAACTATGAACAAACTTGTTTGTTTCCCTCTCTGGAAGCTGAAAGCAAACTTGGTAAGTGTTTTCCCCTACACGAGGTATCTCAGTAATACACGTGTTGTCATGATTTTTGCCCAGTCCATGTTCAATATGGAAATGATAGTCTTGCAATTTTTGTAATCATCTCACAGTCTATCTCTGGATTTCAGCATTTAAGCAGACAGGGACACCGCAATGCCCCATGATTAGCTCTGATTGTGAAACTCCTTCCATAACCAAAATGATAAAAGTGATCAATCACCTTAACAATAGTTAATAGCTCTTATCCAAAGCCATAATAATCCCACTGCAGTTTGACTATAGCAAGCTATTACCCTATCAGCCCAGCCTTGTGTCTGAAACAGCACTGTTCTCTCTCATCTAAAAGCCTGAAAGGACACCATACATCATGGTCCTACAGTCTTCTTTCCACCTTCCTCCACCCCTGCACAGTAATTCCTGCTCCTCTCTGACTCTCAGTCACCATCCTAAAATCTCGGTTAGCTCCCTGGGTGGAGCCTATGCTGCAGGCCACATTTCTCTTTAGCATGAGCAGAAGTGTTACTCTGACTGGATATGACCTTGTCTCCCCTGGCTGGACAGGAGAACTTGGTCCCCAGGTCATTGGATGCTTCATGTAAACAATATAGTCTGACATATATAAGCCTTTAACTGCATAGCAAGAAAGGCAGACGTGTTGCAGACTCCTTGAGGAGCAGACCCTCACCGGACCCTGTCTGGTGTGGAACATCTGGCCAGGTAGAGAGACATCTGCCCAGGCCCACCAGACACACATTGTCTGGAGGGCATGGATGCTTAGTCTGCTAGGTAGGTAAGAAATGCTTTGCCAATGCTTAGATGCTTAAGCTTTCTATGCATAGAAATTAGTGCACTAATAGATAAATGAATCCTTTGAGAAAACTCCATGGAGTCAGCCTTCTCGTCATTATGCCTCGCGAGCCGGACACAACATCGGCAAAACCTACACCTGGGAGGCTCTCATTGGAAGTCATATATCTTTGAGGACATCTCTTGCTGTCTGGCTGTCTTTTACCTCATCATATGTCACATCAGTACCAGACCATTCTTTTTCACACCACTCCTTTTCCCTAGCAAAACAGAAAAATATTGTGAATTTTTAAACACTTTATCTCTTGACATTTGCATGCTAATGAAGAGCAGGAAAATTAGCTTGTTTTGTAACAAGTGTGATCCCAGTGGCCTTCTTGCCAGACCTGAAGGCCTCCAGTGGGGCTTACACAACTTGTAGCATCTCTCTAAAGGGTGCAGGGATGCAGTGACTCCACCTTTTCCAGTTCAATTACTGCCTCTCTCAAGAAACAAGAATTATTGATGATGCCACAACTTCAGGGTCATTCCGTCGAACTGTCTCTGTCTCTTTGGTTTGCCTCAAACATATTTTTGTTCGTTTCTAATTAAACTAAGCTGAGTATATTGAATGTTAAAGGACTATCCACTTTTATAGGTTATGAGACAAAACCTTCTGAGAAAGTGAAGATAAGGTTTATGAGAATGGTGGGATATGAACACATGACATGTTTTCAAGCAGAAACAAAGTTAGCTGGGCAGCACACAGAAGGGATCATAGAATCATAAAATGGTCTGGGCCGGAAGGGACCTTTAAAGGTAATCTACTCCAATGCCCTCTGTAATGGATGGTCATCTCCATATGTGTTCCATAAAAAATAATCTTCTTTATGCTCGACTGAGAGAGCAGTAGGATCTTCAGCATCCTGTAACTCTATGTTCATTATTGCCATCTGCATATGTGCTGCCCAAGACTTGTTGCTGTTTTTCACACAGGTCTGTCATTTAATTCGTAAAGCCAGGCAGGGCACTTGAGATGCTGATCTGGGGACAGAGTGAGTTTTCAAATTAATATTCCTCAATCAGTTTTCTGCAGATTTATCATTGAGAACTAATGCAGCCCATCAGCCATCCTGCAGGGTTGAACTTCATGAATTAAAAAAGGGAATTCCTGCTGGGGTAAGACTTCTCTACAACCTTTGGAGAGCCACACAGACCTCTGGCATGAAACAAGCAAAGCGCAGCATGGAGTAGGGAGAGATCTGTAATCCAGATTGCAGGATGACCCAGGAACACTTACAGTCTCCTTAGGCTTGAAGAGTAGCAGAGCTTCAAAGTATGCTATCATTAATTATCTTTTCATTAGGTAATTCATTAAATAGTGAACAGAAAGAGAATATAATCAACTCATTAGCACTGTAACATATGTAGGATCATAAACAAGGTAGAGTAGGACAAAATGACTGTGAAAGTGGAGACAAATTTCTCAACCAAGACTAGCCAAAACCTGGGTACAGGATGGTGAGGGTGTTGCTGAAGTCTCCCTAGGAACATAAGTTGGTCCTATGTGCATATATAGTGATCTAGTGCAGACAGCAGCTCCTCGGCTGTTCCATGGGGAGACACAATGTGGGGTGAGCAAACGGTTTTTCCACTAAGGCTACTCAGCACTGGCACATAGAGTATGCACACACACACAGAGTATCTTTGGCAAGGTCTGTGTATCCAGAGATGTCTCTCTCTGAGAAGCAGACTTCAGATTCCACATCCTTATTTAGTATACCAATAAGTAATCACAAGTTCTCTTTTCCCCTGCAATGCCCAGAAATTTCATCCACTCTGGAGGAATGCTTCACTTACTCTGTGATTCAATAGAAACAAGTTCACTAGCTGAGCTTTTGTCTTCTGGCTTAGGATGAGAGAAAACCCTGATTTGGAAGAATTAGATGGAGGAAAAATAGGTTTATTCAGATTTAGTCTGTGTTTCTTTGCCTCCTTGCCTACCCTCTGGAAGATCCCCTCAAATTCTTATCAAATAGATTTCATATTTTTTGCACTGGAGTAACTGCACTTTTTTTTATTACATGGAGTTTTTAGGTCAAAAATAGATCCCCCTATATTTGGCATACCTGCAAAGGGGTTTTTTTTCTTAATTTATTATTTGATTATACATTAAGTTCACACACTCTCTAAGTGGAGATAAGTTTCCCCCTGTAAGGCCCAATGTTTCCAGCTCACTTCCCACTCCCTGTGGCTGTTATGTCTATGAAAATATCTGTGTTTATGGCTTCACAACAGCTTGCCTACCTGTGGGCAAGAAAAATCAGAAACTTGTAGCAATAGTCCATCCTGATCAGACCTAGTCCAAGCCCTAGTGACTGTCTGGGGAACATCACCATTGCAAACTGCTGATTGATGAAGAGGTTTGCACAAGGTTTCAGGCTGCCTCAGTGTGGGCAATCTGGTATATTGCGAGAGCAAACCTGCTGCAGGTGGCAGGGTGCTGCAAAACCCTGTAACCTCACTGAGGGCTGTGTGATGGCTGACAGCAAGTCATAGAGCAGCAACACCAAGCAACCAGTTTTGGTACAGAGCCTCTCCCTTTCTTGCTTCAGTGCCACCTTGTTTTTCTCTGGGCTAACTTCATCTCTTGGCTGACTAAAAGTTTGGGAGGGGCAGTGAATGCCTGCTTATGTTTGTCCTGCCTTTGTCACAAATGCCGGTCTAATGAATACATCATAAAAGAGATTGCTCAGGCTTAGCCAAATCTTTTCACAACCAAGTCATTCAGGGAAATATTAGTTATTCAGTTAGATTATAAACAGAGCCAAGAACATCAGAGATGTCAAGAGCACACTGTTTGTAAGCTGACATAGAGAAGATGATGAAAATATCTGGCCTCTGAAAGAAGACTGCAGCCGAAAGAATTCCTCCAGTAAAGGTTTAAGAGATGTAACAACATTGGAAGCATAAAGACCATGGTTGTGACAGTGCTAGTGCATGGAGTTTCTGAAAGTGGATTGTGAGAGACTCAGAAATACTTGGATACCAGTCCTCAGACTACAAAATCGCGGAGATCTCATTTTGAACAACTCTGACTATAAACCCACTTTGAACAGGAGGTGCTCTGACATGTGATGTCTCTCCAGAACTTCCTAAAAGATATGCCATGAGAACAACTGGAAGAATTCACTGTCTCCAGAGGACTTATCCTTATTGCACTGATCCTTCCACTTTTCTTTAAAAGTACATTTTAGCCCTCAGTAAGAAAGGCCACACAAGACAATGGGCCTTGAATATTTGTGCTAGGTCTAATTCTTTTTTTTCATTACTATTTTAAAATTATCTGAGGCAATATGGGTTTTAGCCTGAGCAGACCTTACTTAATCACACTTCTCAACAATGCCATTCATAATAATGACAGCCCAGGGGGAACTTAGAGCATGCTAAATTAAATCAAGCACTGTATAAATATAACCAAGGTATTCTCAAAGTAAGTACAACTAACCTGTTTAAAAATGGCAAGTGGCTTTCGCTTTCTAATTGGGGTGTTATTTTGCAAGGCCATTTCTGGGTGAGTTTCATGTTCTTTCATTCTGTTCTGCTTTTCTTATTCGTATAGTGTTACCAAGGCATATATGAAATACATTTCAAAGTACGGATATCAGCTCATTTACAGCTAATTATAATAGGTAAGTGGTGCAGTAAATGGAACACCCGATTTTCTCCCCTCTTTTTTTTCCTTTTGGTTGAAGCTTTTGTGATGTTCTCCAGGTGACTCCCATGCATAATGTAACACTAGCAATGCTGTTTGCATAATAAGCTATTTTCTACCACAGAAGCAGAAACATTTTATCACTACAGAGAAGGCTTGGATTATGAATACATTTTCATATAAGTTGATTTATGTGAAAATTACCAATAAATGCATTCTAGCCATAAGTAAAATGTTTGTTCTTACTTTAAGAAGTAGTATTATTCGAAACTTAGGGGGAGGGGAAATGCACATCCCACCAAGGGAAACTATTCTATTAGTATGATTCAAATGTCAGAGCTTACAGTCACTTTTCAAGGTATGGAGCCCCCTGAGTTTCCTCCAGTGAAGTCAATGAGAGTGGAAAATACTCAGTACTAGACATAAATACTCTGCACTTCACCACACTGAACCCCCAGCTCTATGGCATTTACTGCAGTATCAACACTAAACCAGTCTTGGCTCTAACCCAATGGCAGCTTCTGCAGTCTTCACAAGAGTTGTTTGTTACCCTCTTGTTTAAAAGGCAGCTACATTTTAATATTATGAGGTTTCCTTATTAGTCTTTATCAATGTGTTTATTTGAATTGCAGCATCATTGTTAGTAAGAGCAGCTCTGGAATCTCACCTCTCTGCCAGTGCTGTAGGAACAGGACTATTAAGCCTCAGTCAGCAAATGCAGACAGGCACCAGTGCCTCCATGTGCTTGCATAGCCCCACACCACCCTCATGCTGCAGCAGGTGGAGCAGTGACGTTAAAAAAGGAGCCACTTGGCCCTACATCTATTTCGAGATCAGCACAGGACCACAGCTCACATGTTTGGTCACAGATGAAATGCGACCTAGATGCATGTAAAGCACCAGAACTAGTCTCGAAACTGACACCCTTGAGACTAAGCTGGTGCCCTTCGAAGCCAGCAAAACAGAGGGCTTTGGGTCTGACCATTTGCATTGGTGGGTATCCCAGAACCAATTAATTGCCGTTGCAAGTGCGCTTTTGATGGGCTAGGGTAAAGAGGCATTCTTTGGGAAGTGCTGGACTTGCTCCTGTTCAATGAGGAGCTAATCCTGCCAAGTAAAGCCTATAAACAAACCCTGGTCCTCCTAAACCTGTGGGGACCTCGGCAGAACTGCCTGACTCAACAAGCCTATGTCCCAGCAGAGCAGATCAAGCCTCTATCTTTGAAACAATGAATAAACATACACCTCAGATTTTCAAACAACGCACTGCTCAGATTTCCTGCTACTGTACATTGAGGTGGTTTTATTGACACCAGAGGAGCTCTGCTGTGCATGAGCTGAATGTCTGATCCAATGCTGGTGATCAAGATTATTTCTGCTTAATAGATAACTCAACAAAGAAAACTTAATATGATATATCAGTGGCTTTCAACTCTACAAAATTAAAAGGCTAACACTCCAGTTGGAAAAGGATTGACTACTGCAAACAAACAACATGTAACCTTTTTTTTGCCCGAAACACCACTCTGTAGTAGTAAACATTGCTTAATGTCATAATTTCCCTGTAGATTTTATAAACTTCTGCAAAACCCTCTCTGTAGAAATCCATTGATTTCACCTGCATTATACCAAATAGGTTGGTATGAATTTTCTTCCAAATATTTATTTTTCTAAATGCCTTCCAGTTCTCCTAATTAACTTCTCTTCCTTTTCCTTGCAGACCTGTCTGTGAGGAAAAGCACTGTTCAGCTGCCTTGAGCACTACACACCATTCTTCAGTTCAGCAGCTGAGAAAACACAATGACTCTTTAGCAGATGTCACTGAACCTCTGTGGGAAACTGAGGCCTCCACAGCAAGCTCGCTGGTGCTCAGGCCCACGCTGCTTGTGGTCCAGCCCTTGTTGATGGAAGAATACACAGTGCACAGTCTTTGTTCGAGATCCAACAATGCTTTTGCCCTGGGTTGCCTCCAGGCAAAATCCTGCATCATTCATTCCCACGCTCTGCTGCTGAAAAGTGTCTGTACCTGCCTCTGCTTCTCATTTACATTTGCTTTTGGGGTCACCTTATAGAGCCCAGCTTGCTATATTTCTCACTGAAGTGAGGGATGTTTTTTATAAAAAAGTTAAATTAAACCCTGGTCCTAAGGGGGATATTCCCTGGACACACCTGAGTCCCAGCTTTCCTGCATGACCCAGCAGCACTCCTGTGCCCTGAAGTCTGCTGCTTAGGTGTCCAGCTCCACGCCATCAGCCCAGAGACACAAGACAGCCAGCCCATGCAACCTGTGACCCATATTATATTTCCGGCCCCTCTCAGGTGAGCATTGCAAACTACACATTTTGGCTCAGGATCCCTTTTATGCACACCACAAATCCTTGAAAGCCTCTCCTGCATGATGTCCTCTTCCTGCTGTGCACTCACTCAATCCCCACCAAAGAGGGTTCCTGCCCTCTAGCCTGCGTGGTATCTGTCCCTGCATGCCCAGGAAACTGACTAATACTTCTAAACATGCCTTAGCAAAATTTCTTCCCCTTTGAGATTCCTGTGTCTTCTCTGTGCTCTGACACTGTCACTGCTGACACTGGTGCTGTCGCAGGTCCATTGGCCCCAGTTTCAGATCACTGAGCCAAAATCTCTGACACAAAGAAGGAGCAGTCCATGTTACCTAACTGCAGCCATGCCAGGCTCTCCTAGCAGCAAGTAGCAACAAGAAAGTTCTGGATAAGCTCCCTCACGTATCACTGAACCTGGGGCTCCCAACATGAGGAGTCTGGTTCAACTTCCCCTTGTCCTGCTCCTATGCACCACAAAACTGATGCTAATTCACAAACTAGCACTGATCCCTATGTTTTAATATTTTCAATTTAAAAACATTTAAAACTATATTAATTTTATGACCATTAAATACATTTGTCTCTAAGATAGTAACTAGTATAGCTGAATGAGTATGGATTCAAGAATTTAACTCATATTCAGATGAGACAGAGTGGAGACTAAAGATGGGAAGGAAGCAAGCTACAGAATAAGGGTGTTAGATCATGCGTTCTTAGTTACACATTTACTATAACTATAACAGCACACTTTTCTATTTTAAACCCTACTAAGTGGAGGCTATTTAAATGTACTGCTGTAGTAATAAAGAAAAGGTCAACTCAATGTCTGTCTTGGCCATTAATCAATCTTCCCCATACTTTCTAATTATCTTGATTGCCTGATTGAGTGAAGCATGGGACACTGATCACCTATATGTTCCTTGGTTATATCTGCTCTTGGCACCTTTTTTTTTTTTGAGACAAGAGGATATTTTCATGTAGTGACTATTTTTCAAAAAAGATCCCCAACTTCTTCCTCTGATAACCATCTCCTTTTCTGCCTTATCTCCCACCATTTTCTGTAGCAATTTTGCAGGCTGTTCCCTATAAAATGTTGAAGTGTCCTTAATCATCTCAGGCAGTAATTTTGTGTTGTTTTTTCCTCTTCTTTTCAGTAATCTGGTATTCCCAGCATTATTCTCTCTCTCCCTCTCTCTCCCTCTGATTATGAATCGTAGCTCTTTGTTTTTAGAGGGAGCTTAATGCAATGCAATAACACACAAACACAGGAACAAATTATAGACATGAAAAGATCAGATTTTTTTATAGTGATAATTTCCTTTTACTCCTGGGTGTCACATATCCATGAGGGACCCCAGAACTCCACCAAGAGCAGCCAGATAGCTCATTACCAAGGCACACGGGACTGCACAGCACGTCTCCAAACCCAGGTGACAGGAAGGACCTTGTGGAATAATGTGGCAGGGGAGAGGCAGCAGATCACACTCAGACAGCATAGATCTGTCCCAGGGATTGAAAATGCACGTGACAAATGGCATACAGAAGGGGGCAATTGTGCAGCTCCCATATGAGCTCTAAGAGATAGTTTAGTCTCTGTTCAGCTGTACAGAAAGTACCACGGGGACAGGAGGCCTGCAAGGATGGAAACCTCATCTTAATTCGTTTGCACTGAATTCACTGAGATTTTGAGATGTTTGAAGAATGCAGAATAGGATCCTTTGGAAACATTTCTCACCTCCTTTGATTATCTCTACAGCTTGATTGAATGAGTCATGCAACCCAGCTCCTTCAGATATCAATTAATGCCCGGCAAACAAAGCGTATTCAACACATCACTGTTTTTTGTTAGGTTTTGGTTTTTCCTATCCCTAAATAGCTTGAGAAAAAATGGCCAGTAATTTTTGCAACTTACACAGAGCCTATGATTTTCTCAAGTAGTTAATGGTCTGAGCACTGTCTTCCTCCAAAAGCTACATCAGTGGGCAGGCAGCTTCCTCAGCCTTTTCAGTGAGAGGCACCAGCAACCTTTCAAACCACTGAAAACTTGGCCCTTGCTAGAACTAGTGTACACTGATGGTATGAGGCTCAGGTGCCCCAGCCGCATTCCAAAAACCTGGATCAGACTGGGTTTCTGAAGCATGATATAAAAATGGACCTGGAATGTACCCAGGCAAGGGTACTCCTATTTTTCCTGGTGCAAATTCTGTCATCAGAGAGACAACTCCAATTGTCAACATCCCTGTTCTTTACATACTAACACCTTCAAAATCAGGGGAATTTCCCTAGCAACTCTGGGGCAGTGAGCTAAATCTAGGGAAAGCCACTGCCCTTCCTAGTGCAGCCGCAGGATTCCCAAGCCTTGGCTGAGCAGGCTGGCACCTTCCCAAAGCAGGTACCCCCTTGAGTCCTGAAAGAGGTCGTTTGAAGTTGTTGGAATGTCACACTCATTTCTCCTCCACTCTTCCACATTTTAATGGCAGAAACAATCCACAATGATGTCTGAGTAGCTCCTGCTGCTCAGCATACCCTAGCTCTTGGTGTTTCCCTGCTCTGCACATTAACCATCCACTTGATGTACATATTTCTCCCCACTGAAAATCTAGAGAGCCTGGCAATCTGATTTCCTTCCTCCCTTCCTCCCTTCCTTCCCTCCCTCCCTCCCACTTTTTTGAAGCCAGCTACTGAATTTATACATTGCAGAGCCACACTGGCAGGACTTGTGGTACCTTGCTAAACCCCGCTCCTGGAAAATGGTGCACTCTACTAGAAATAAACATTACAACCAGGTTAGCACGAGTTACAGGAGATTGCTGTTACATGACTCTGTCTTATTTCCTAGTCTTCCAAAGAAAACCCCACAGTGATAAATGTAACAGTACCCCTAATGGAGAATTAGTAGCTGCAAAATTACAAACTTTAGATTCAGTAATAACACATTCAGGCAATATTTACATGAAAAATAAGACAAACCTCTGACATAAGAATCTTTCATTACTTGTCTGGTTTTATCACCCAACTCACAGTTTTATCTTGCATTTAATCATATTGTCCTTCATCTGCCATCCAGTAGCCAAAGTACTAAAATACCCTTAATCTCCCTGTATCTCATTACAATGTGAGACTATGGTTTTGCAAAACTTTCTGTTAAGTATGATATATCTCAGCTGCATAAAGTATATGCTCAAAATTCATACAGTACATGGAATAGCACTAAAAATTCTAGGACCATCTTGAAAGCAGAAAAACTGGATAAAATGATGCAGAAAATACAGAGTGATAGGTAGGTAGAGTGTTATTAGTACACCATAAAGGCAAATCAAAATTATCAGATGCAATTTAATTTGATAAAAAAGCAGAGAGAAATACACATCAGTGGGTCTGATGGCATAAGACTTACTTTGAAGATTGTATCCTTCCTTTCTCAGAGGAGGGCTCCATGACAACTGTTTAGGGCAAATACAGTTGAAGAAAGTCATGTTGCTTTGTTTTTAATCTCTGAATCTATAGTCAGTATGACATAACATATTTTCAGGCCAGAAGAACATGATATAAGTCAACAATCATTATAAAGATTGCTATTTACTTGATTAACTCCTCATCAGTTTTAGGCCGTAGCTACTTGGTACCACAAAGCTCTAGGTCCTTAATTGAATGTGATTGTTGTTACACCTTGGTGTTAAAATTACTTGTTGCCTGCCTGCATTTACAAGTGGAAATTCCTTTAAGCAAATGTATGTGTAAATAAATTATTATTGTTATTGTTGTTGTTATTATTATTATTATTACTAATATTTTAGGCTCATATTGATGGAGTTTTACATTCTGAAGAGTACCAAGTGGCACTGTGGAAGTCTGTGGAATGATTGAATTTGGGCTGTAGTATTTTACAATTGTAGTTGGCAATTTATTAGTTACACATTCCGTTTGACTACACCAGTTTCTGTGCATTTTAAGATCTCTCCGTTTAAGTACCTCTAAGACCCCTGTTGTTTCAATTACTTATCACTGCAGCCTGAGGTATCATCACTACACTGAGGATAATAAACAGCTCCTCCTATTTCTGCTGCTAGAGCTATGACTAGCTTAACATAATCAAGAAGCAGCATAGGATGGAGAAGTAAGTGCCCTTTAGTAGGTGGTTGATCCGAAATCATATTCTGCTCTGCCAGCTTTATTATGTGGTCTGGGGCAAATCTCTAAAACTCACTTTTTGGAAGAGCTGAGAACCACGACATATACTGACTACACAAGATTGCATAGTAGTTTTGAAATTATATATTCTCTGCTGCTTCTTTGCTGTAATAGGGTTGAAGTCTAACACTAGGGATAGCAGGAGTCTGTTTGATACAGCAAATTTAGAAATGCAACATCGAAGGACTAAGCATGAGAGGCATTTCATCTGCGTTACAGCATGCAGCTGGATGTCAGTGCACGTTCTGATGGGGATAGCTTTAACACTAAGAGTCTGTCTTCTGTGTTTGTCTTCTCACATGAAGACTATCAATTCTACAACCATCCCACAACCCTACTGTTCCCTTCCAAGTCTGGATACAGCTTCACCTGGTTCTTCCTGTGATTATCTTATTAACACTCTCTCCACAGCTTATTTTTATTTTCTCACTCCCAATACTAATATTTGATCCATTTAACACAGAATTTGGGTCATGTAACTTCTGCTAACTTGTTAAAACCAGGTCCATTCTGTTGATTAAAAAAGTCCTGGTTTACAAGAATTATGCCAGTCCTGAAGAATGTTGTAGTTCAGATTTATATCTCATCCATGTCTGTGCATCATCTAACTTGAGACAATTTAAAGGGCAAAGAATTTCGTCATCTTTTATTTGCTTACAATGCCATAGAAGTTATACATTAAGAACTTTTTTCTTTACGGAGGAGCAGAAAAAACACTCTCTGAAGCCAAAGCTCATATAGAATCCTGCTGTTACCATTTTCACAATCATGTCTTTCAGCTAATTTATTCTCATTAAATCTAATGTTACAAAGAAAAATGCTTTGCAAACATTTAATATCTTCTATGAGTCTGAACAAATGAATCCATAAATTCCTGCCTCTACATACCTTTTTTCCCCCAATATTCAAAAGAAACAGTCTCTTGTTGCTTTCTCCTGCAGGTGTGAGACTGTGAAGTCTCAGACATTTGAACATGGCTTCTTTCTCTCAAGCTTATGGACAGACCAACTTGCAGACTTGCAGGCTCAGATAAAGTTGAGCTCTATCATGGGACTCTGTTCTTTCCTTATTCTGACTGTAGTAGGCTACAAGCACAAAAACCCTGGTGGTGGGACCTGGCAGAGAGCTGTAATCAATCTTAAAATGGCTGGTGCAATTTACTAAAGGATAGTAGTCAGAGTCCAAAATTTTTGATGCTGCCTTTCCCCACAAATTTTGCCACCTCAGACTGCTTGGAGGGGTTGACCAGTAAGTCATGTACCACAAAAAAAACCCAACAACAACAACAACAAAAAAAACAAACAAACAAAAAACAACAACAACAACAACAACAACAACAACAAAAAAAAAAAAAAAAAAAGAGGAGACAAAAGACGATAAGAAGAAAAAGAGGTGGCANGTGATAAGAAAAGGAAGAGATGGCAGAAGTTTTCCATTCTGGCATGACGAATCATTTGACCAAAATAGGGAATTTAACTAGTATCAAGTTAAGATCGAATTTATAACACAGGAACTAACCATGCATAAACTGTACAGGTGCTGCTCATGCGTGGCCAATGCAAAGCACCATTCCACCTGAAAAGAGCACCAGCTGCCTTGAACACAGCCATGTGTTAAACCTGTCCATGTTAGACATGAGATTCTTTATTGCCTTAGGTCTAGCTGATCTAAAAGTGGATTTACCATCTAAAAATCTCCTGCAAGTTCAATAATTAGTTTCAAAACAATCTCCAGTGCTCCTCTGTCTGTGTCTGAGCATGGCCAAGGTTTGATTGTAGTGTCTGTGCCCTGTATGTCACCAGCAACTCCAAAAAGAAACTGCTTTACCCCATCATACTGCTGTGTGTCCACAGGCTTGTAGACATCTCAGAGTGTGGGTAAGCCACACAGCTGTTGAAGGTTCCTTCTGCAGCTGCCTTTATACCCGCTAAACCCATGGACATCACCACTGCAATAACTTTTCCAACCCAAAAGTCTTTGTGCTGTATTCTAGTAATCATAAAATCATAGAACCATTAAAGTTGGAAAAGACCTCCAAGATCATGAAGTCCAACCTTTGGCCTAATACAACTCATGCCCATTAGACCATACCACTTCATACTTGGGCATTATCCCTTTTGTCTCTGTATTATGTATTACCAGAGCATGTTTTGCCTGTATTTAGTAGTTGCCTTAATTGATGTCATCTGCAAGGCAGGTGCCAAATCTTGCACATAGACAAGTATGAGTGTAATGGAACAGAGTAGGAGACAGGGACTGGAGACACATCTTGGGAGACAGAGCTGCTTCCAACTATGTCAGCCCTCCAGGACAGCTGTCCTCCACAGATTCAGCCCTGGAGGGAATATCAGTTACCAGAGCTGAGTTTTGAATAACTCCAGGTTCCTTATTTTGAAAGGAAATTCTTTATACAAGATGGGAAGAGTCCACAGGGAACTCATACAGGTCCCCATGGACGGACTGTGAGCAGAGAAAGGCTCTGCCAAGTTCTCCAGGGACACTAGCTGCTGGTAACTGGGTCTCTCAGAGGTAAAAAGATTGATGGCATCTTGTGTACCCATTATTGGAATGGTTAGTCTCCAATTTGGCAAAGACAAATATTGTTGAAAAATTAAACAGAGAAACAAAAAGGTTGTTTAGGATCTCTGTACTAAAGATGTGCGATAGGATGCAGTTACATTCTCCAGTGCTGGGGATGTTGTGCAGTGATTTATTCCATTGCAAAGTGTTTATAGAATGCCCATGTTTTATACCCCACGAAAACAGCAACACAACCCTCCCCAAAATTACTAATGACCTCTTCTTTTTAGCATATAGATAAATAATGAGACAGCAGCATACAGTCAGCACTTTAAGTTTGTGTCCGTAAAATGAGACTGTGATTCCTCTCACATTTACTTTTCCCTTCTCTGCTTGAAAATCCTATTATATGAGTTGCTGTAGCATGGCAGATGTAAACATCAAGCAAGTTTGCCCCACACTTGGAAAGTAAACATCAAAATCAAAAGTTTTCCTCACATATAGAAAACTAACTCCTCCCTCAACAAAGACAAAACAGTTTTTTTTATTTGGTACCTCACCCAGATGTAATCTTGAGATATTACACATAGATCTGCATTACAGATGGTTACAGACATTTTACACAATACAAAATTAAGAATTCAAGTCTTTTAAAGTGAAAACTCACACTTTTTATGCTGCTTTATCTGCGAAGGCATGAAGAACCTCTGACTTCAGAGGGAGTAAAGATCACTCATATATTTTCCGAAGTATCATTCATTTCCCAAAAATAACCTTTGTACTTGCATAATCTTCTAATTGTAGATTATTTGGTGTTAATTATACATAATACCTTTCTATCTGTCAAGACTTCCTCAAAATCTAATTCCCAGAACTAATATTTCTTGATCTTTAACTATGTGAAATACTGACTTCTAGACCCAACAAAGAGTGAAATAATGGACATTAAACCTCTAGTGGAACTACACTGTCATTTCAGGCCTCTGGGAGTAAAGGAAGGACTGTTCTGCATTTTTGGAAAAGAAAGGACTATTTCTCTAGCAACTCAGTGAGTTTTTAGCGACAATTGTTTAAAGAACATAATTAGCATAAGAAAAAGGCCTGGGTAGAAATGAATTAGCAGTCACAGTGCAGGTGAAGCAGGCAGATAATATATGCAAGGTAAATGGAATTTATTGTGAAAATGATCTATCACATGGCTGTCATCTCCACCTGCATTTTGTCTGTCATACACTTCCATGTCACAGGAAAACAGCCTCACTGAAGTTTCCTACTCCATGTGGGAACACAGACTATACTTGGAGAGTGTGTCAGCTCCTATGACCTTTTGGATACCTCTGGTCCAGAGCCCTAAGGGTTGTTCACAATCACTGGCTGGCCCACCAAGGGCATCACATCCCAGACAGCAGTGCATTGCAGCAGTCTCACGACCAGCACCTCTGGCACTTGAATCAGGGAGAGAAGCTACTGAGGTACAGATATATATGCCTCAGACTGCAGAGACATATCAAGAAAGATTCAGTTGTCCTCCACTCAGTGCTTTAAACACCAAGTTCTACAGACCTAAGGTAAGATCCTGCTTGAGTGTGGAGCAGTGAGCAGGAATGGAGTCTTACAGGGACAGTCCTGCAAAGTTTTTAGGCTGCTGTTACTGGGTTATTGATGTGCATAGAAACACCTCCAGTAAGGAGCAATTCTGAGGAGGGGGTTCTCAGATGGTAAAAAGTTTGACCAAGGAGTCACACTTATCTCTCCTTTCCTTGTGGCAGGGATCTCAAATATAGGGTATTAGTGGTATCATCATCATTACTTTGTATGGGAACACTGGTAACTTCTACGCTTTGAAAGCATCGTTAGCAGTGGTTGTTTGGAGAAAGAACAGAAAAAAAATTTAAATTAGTCCTTCGCAGGTAGATCCTCCCAACTCGTGGTCACCAACAATTTAGTGACTTCTTGTCATGGGCATTGTATCCATAACTCACATGTATCAGTCAGCAATAACTCTATGATCTACACATTTCTCTGATGTCTTTTGGATGCATTATACTTTGGATCTTCTTAACGGTCTGTGGTGGTGAGTTCATGCATGTGGCATGTAAAACAAGCTTGTTCTAAACTTGCTAGTTGAGTGAATGTCCCCTAGCTTTTACAGTTGAAGAAACACTGAATCATCATTCTTCATTCACCTTTCCTACACCACTCATCCTTTTATAACCCCTTGTTATAACCCTTTTCAGTTATCCCTTCCCCAAACCGATAAGTTCATGTTTATTTGCAGTCTTTTTATATAGAAGTTCATAGAAATCTAGATGGATTCTGCCTAATTTCCCTCACACTTTGCAAGATGAAAAAAATGTAGATATTATACTGTATAATCTGAGAAATAATATTTGATCATGTAATTAGACTGTATCATAGGCAAATGCACTAGGGAACAGAGTTAATGTTGCATGTACAACCTTAATTTTATTTCCTGACTTTTAAATGCCGAACTAGGCAACTTTAACATTTTCTTAATGCAATTTTTGTATGGAATATTATATAGCCTATTACATATGCATGCATATTGAAATGTGGAATACATTAGGCTGTAGCACACAGACTGTGGCACACACATCTGAGTAATAGATGTCAGCACTAGTCTTGACTTGCACCGGCTCAAAGTTACATAGGTCATTTCAGAGAGGTGGTCTCAATGTTTTTGCATGTCACTGCCCTGTTGTTTATTTGGTATTGACTCTTATACAGGAGTGTTACAGATAATTAGCTTGTAAAGTTGTTGGGTTTTTTAAACTGAATTCATACTACTTTTTACAGTCTCCTTATTCTAATATTTAGGCTTCAGCAACTTAAGAGAAAAAGTATGTCCTTGGAAGCTTTAAAGATGAAAATGTAAAAGAATACAAAAAAAAAATATTTTCCAAACATAATGACACCATGGCTTTACTTCCTGATCTCTGCAGACCTCTGTGGGTATGAAGACAGTATAATCGAAAGCTAAGCATCTTCCCTTTCAAGTGTTAAGTGTAAGAAGACCTTTTCTAGCTACAAAGGGCTACAAGATGATTGACTTCAAGGCTCACTTGTAAAGGATTAGACACTGTCGTTTCTCCATCTTGTTCCATGCTGTAATGTCCGGGTATCTCTGAAGCTATATGGCAGTTTTAGAGGTTAGGAAAAAACCTTTGCAGAGACATATTACTGAACAAACTGCAGGGAAGACACTTGGATGAACCAGAATATAGGTTTGATTGATGTAGCTAATCTAAATAATTCAATATTCAGTCATCAAATGAAAAATAAAACATACCATATATGTATTGTCATGAATTTGTGACACAAAAGGGTTCTGTTGGATATCAGGTTTTATTTCCCTGGTCAAAGACATCTAATACGTGTCAGGATTACAAAAGGTTAATATCATATGACAGGAGCAAGAAATCTACTGTCTTTGGAGGCTACTCTTGAAGAATGTCACCATAGACTGGGTGGAATATACTGCTAATAAATCACAGCAATGTTCTTCCAATAGACTAAGTGATTTTTGAAAAGGGCAAAAAAAAAATCAAATAACATATTCCACTAACAGGATTTGATCAGCCGATCATCTAGTGAATATTAAAAAAGCTGTTCTGATGAATAAATTATTCAGTGGAAGCAGGAAAAATTAACAAATTATGTATTTGCTGAACAACAGTTAAACCATTCAGCACATATATAATTAAATATTTATTCATACATATTTATAAATAGTTCTTACACATTTTATTTTGTTTCATGCAGGTGAATAAAAACTCTCAATGCTTTTTTTCTTTCTTCTGAGGAAAGTGGAAATAGCCTGTCTTCAGAAAGCTTGATCTCAGGTCAGTATCTCATCGAAGCCAGCTTCATTTGCATTTTTAATCAGATGCCTATGTAAGTGAACATGGAAAATCTTAACTGTGTCAGTGTCAGTTTTAATGTTTAGTTTTGCAGCTTTCTGGATGCGCATGTGTCTGTCTGCAGAGCAGCGTAAAGAAAGAAAGGCTATGTTTCTGCCCATGATTTGGCCAGATGTATTTTCTTTCAAACCTGGACAGCTGTCTTTCTTGGTACGTCAGTTTTCCAGTAGCCACATTATATTGCTTTAATACATATACGTGGTTAGAAAACAACAATTTCATTGGAAATCATGGTCTCTTCCATCACTACTAGAGATTATCAGAAAGGATTTTTATCCCAGCAAAAAAAAATTACAATAACCACAGTCTTAAAAAATAAAGGGGGTTGGAAAATTACAGAGATAAAAAAAGAAAAAAATCGCACAAGCTTTTTTTCTTAACGAGCTAAATCCTACATAAGTGCAATTCTTGTTTGTGGAGGGATAGCAAGAAATGCTGACTTCCTTGTTTGATTGAAGAACCACTCTTCTACCAGGTGGGAAGATTTTCATAACTTTTTAAATGTTAGTTCAGATTAAAATATTGTAAATTATCTAAATTCTGATCTCCTTTATGCTACCAAAAGGTGGAGAACCAGCACTAAACCCAGTAAATATTTCCAAGGATGGTAGAAGATATAAGATTCGGAGACAGAGCAGTAGCTAAAGTTAACTCTCATCTCTCTCTTCGTATCAATGGGCAGGTCTCTCTTCTGTTGTAAGTCTCATTGTCACATAGCCAAGAAATATGAATATAATAATGAGGATGATGAAAAATGGTCAGGATATAAAGAGATTCTCATGACAGAGTAACCACAAAATTAAAGCTGATAGATGCTTGGGATATTATCATATTATTATCTGAGATAACCACACACATCTCAAAATTCTTTTTTCCAGATCCTTTGCATTTAAACCAGTAAAAGCACACATTTTTATAGAATGTTACTTATTTGAAGCACTGTTCTGAGATCACCTCTGGAAGTCTTCTGGGCACACCTGTGTGTGGAGAGTCAGAGGTGGGTGGTGCATCAGCTGAATTCCAGCCTCTGTCCACATAGCATTTATATATTTACCATTGAGAAAATGTGGTTTCACCTTTGGTTTTTTCCTAAGCAGGTGCAGCTTGTGGTGGACATACTCCCAGGTATAAAGGGTGACAGAATTTCTTCTCACATGAAACTGCAGCAGTCTCCTGTCCTGCTCCTGCACTATTTTGCCCTTACATGCTGTTGTCATATTTTTTTTCCCATTTCTCTTAATGTGGAATGCAATTGAGTTTGTGTTTCAAAGATTTTAGCACCTCTTATAACTGAGACAGTCTATGATGCACTGTGTGCAAATGGGGTCTCAGGAGACTCCCGGTTTTGCCCATCGCTTTCCTCTTTTATGGACTTAAAGTAATGATTTTACCCCCAAGAACAGCTGTTTGGGGTTTTTCACAGGATTAATAGTGGTACTTCCACACAATTACTCATGTAGAAAAAGTCCTTCATTTCAACTCTGTGAAGTGGTTGAACTCTGCATTTAAGAATGAGTTTTTGTCAGGATTTCATGCAAGTTTTAGGGGCTGCCTGAGAATGGGATAGTGATGAAGATAGGGAAGAGTTTATACCCTTCAGTTCATAATAGGCCCTCTTTAAAGCTGGGAAAGGCATCTAATCTGGGCTGAAGACTTTCTTCAGCAAAGAATGAGGTCTCATTCCCATACTTCCATCACTGTTGATATCCCCAGGCATCTGTCAGGCCTGTGTTTTTCAACAGATTAAGCCTAGTTAACTCTCTGCTTGGTAGACACCACAAGGCTGATCATGTTATCCTGTTATGTCTGAACTACAGTCAGGTTCCTGTCTAGATGAATTTAAGGAATATTCTGCTTCCAGCTGTTTTCCTCTGTCCATCTCATCTGTGTTTTAATTGCAACTGATGTGCACAGCTTGCTTTATAAAATCTGACAATATTTTTGAACAGCCACCAACCTGTATGGGTGATGGGCCCTAGCGTAACACTTCAATGCAAAATTTCAGTAATGTCTCTACTTGGGGAAATCAGCAATTTCTATTCTAATCAACTTCTAGCTCAGTGTGGCTTTTGAACTGCAAGGCTACCTTTTTGCAAACCTGGACAACAGAGATTGGAAAGTACATAAAGGACAGGAACTAGCAGGACCAGTGAGAGTCACAGAGGTTTGGCCAAGAATCACAAAATCACAGAATATGCTGAATTGGAAGACACCCACAAGGATTGTCAAGTCCAACTCCTGGCCCTGCACAGGATACCCCAAGAGTCACACCATGTGCCTGAGAGTATCGTCCAAACACTTCTTGAACTCTGTCAGGCTTGGTGCTGTCACCACTTCCCTGGGGAGCCTGTCCCAGTGCCCAACCACCCTCTGGGTGAAGGACCTTTTTCTAATACCCAATCTAAACCTCCCCTGACACAGCCTCAAGCCATTTCCTTGGGTTCTGCCACTGGTCACCACAGAGAAGAAATCAGTGCCTGCCCCTTCTCTTCCTCTCAAAAGGAAGTTGTAACTGCAATGAGGTCTCCCCTCAGTCTCCTCTTCTCCAGGCTGAACAGAACAAGTGGCCTCAGCCACTTCTCATATGGCTTCTCTTCAAGGCCCTTCACCATCTTTGTTGCCCTTCTTCGGACACTTCCTAAGAGCTGAGTATCTTTCTTACATTGCAGTGACCAAAACTGCACACAATAAAGAATCTGGGTTGCAGTCTGTGGAGCACCAGGTCTCCCTTTCAGCAGATCTTTCAAGGTGCTGGTCTCAAGATGCCAAGCATTGCAAGATGAGGACTAAACACTGCAAAGAGCAACTATGCATTATAGAGCACCTCTACATTACAAGGTGATGGTCAAGATGAGAGCACTAAGCTTGGGCAAGGGCAAGAGCTAATGCTCCAGAGAGGTGAGGCTATTCCAAAACATTCCAACATATACAGTGAAGCATTTTTAGGACAGATAAAAGTTTGGACAATGTTATGTCATCTGTTTTATCCATGATGTATTTCTAAAAAATTCTCAGCAACAAGTACCCTATACTGTTTCTCCCTTCTTGAAACTGCTTTATGTGAGGTATCTTTAATTAAAATGAGGTTTTCCATGTGTCCACAATTGATTCCTTGAAATATTAATAGTTTTCCCTACACTGAATGTCAAAGCCATTACTTTTCCTGGTGTATCCTTTAACTATAGTTAAATAATTCATTTATCCATTTTCCAGCCCTCAGGGATACCTTTTTTTAATATATATACATATACAATGGGATCACATTTAAAACAGAGGATATTTCCTCCTACTATAGTTATAGGATATTCTCTTTCCAGTGTTTACTCAGCATATGAATCCAGTTAGCAACCATTTTATTAAGACACAAATGTAGCATGGAAATATGTGTCTGCCTGTGTATAAATGCCCTTTCCACTGCTCATCAATCTTGCATTAATTAGAAAGACAAAAATATTTTAAAACCAATTAATGTCACTGAGAAACATTCCAGTAATTCTCAAAATACAATGTAACCATGATAGATACATTTCAATTATTTCAAAGCATTTTTGCAGAGCACTGAGTAAGCATAAGGCAAAAGAAGGGGCTAAAAGCCAGAGCACTTGCCTGCTGAATCTCTGACATAGGATGTGGATTAAGGTTTAAGTGAAACCAGCAATTCATGTTCTCCCTCAAAAAGCTCCTGAGTCACCTGATTAAAGTGCAACCTTGACAAATATGCACAGTGTTGTCTCTCACAGTTGGAATCACCAAAGAGGCTAAAAACAGCACCATGAGCTGCATAATCTTTAACCTCAGGGGACAACAAAAACAGAGAATTGCTGTGTCAATCTCATTTCCTTGTTAGGCTCATTATCATAAATGCAGGCCTTTGGTTTTGAATGCCACACTTCAATAACATTTACCTATCAACAGCTGCTGAAATATTGAATTCCGGAGTCATCTTTTCCTTTTGATGCTTTCCCTTTTGTTTCTTTATCCATAAACATGAGCAACTGAGCTAAGCTTAAATTAACTAGCTGGGGTTAAATGTTTAGGGCAGCAAATTATGGCTAGCCTTCTTGCAGAGTGGTTTAGATTACAGAGGAGAGTTGCCAATCTTAGCTCTCATCATGCACTCCAAATGTGCAGAGCAATATTGGCAGTTCATGGCCAAATCCTGCATGCTTTAGTTATCACAGGAGCACTGCTCCCATGAATAAGTGGAGCAAGATTTAGCCCCTGCTCAGAAGATAGAGATGAATCACACTTTTATTCTTTGAGTACCTCACGGTACCTTCAACACAGGCATGTTCAGTGATTGATAGTCTGTGTCTAGATTGGGTATTTTTCTATATACTGACAAATATTCTCTTTGTGGTTGTTTCTAGGAGCAGAGGAGTATACACTGCAGCAGTGTTGGATTTCTTATTTTTCATTGTGCCCTTTGTCTTTGTTTTGATTAGGTTTTTTTCTGAGGGTCAGTTATTTCCTATCATTTTTCTGCTCAGAATGCTCTGCAATAATCCTGTTACAGATCTCCAGCCCTTATCGTCAGTAAAACAGTGGAAAGTTGCATCAATAAACAGGTAGGGAAAGACACAACCTTCGCTTCAGGGTCACATCCCAAGTGGTGGCACGGTCTAAGGGAAATGAAGGTGTCTGGCTTTCTGAAAATGAGCTGCTGGTATCAGCTAAAGCTTTTTTTCTTTTTTTAGTCGATCAAGGCAAGGACTATGTGTTAACTGTTTTCATCCAGTGTTCAACCAAACTGGGATTGTAATTCGGAGATAAATGTTTGGTTAATAATAATTACGTGACTACATGCTGTTACTCCCAAGACCACTGGGGAGCTCTAGGCTGTGCCACGGGGAGCAGCCATGGACAGGGGCAGCCCACAACTGCTTGCAGCAGATACAGCAGCATCTCCCCATACTTTGAAACCATCACTTCATCTGCCTGTCTCTTTGCCAGTCTGGGGACATGCTCCTCAACCGCAAAGGCACACAGTCCTCCCCCAAGAGTGACTGCATACCTTATAGCTTATGAGCAAAATGGTGTTTCCCTAAAAAAGGGCATCCCACAAAGACGACCTGGGTTAAGCACATTTGTTCCACAGCACTGAGCTGCAGGAGCCCTTCAGGTTAGGCACAGTACACAAACTTTCAGCCACAGCATGAGAATCCCTTGTATGAAATTCAGCAGAAGTCATAGAAGGAAAGGGGGGAGACACCAACACATTTTTTAGGTCAACATACCCAAAAGAATCACTGAGAGCCAAGCAGAGGAACAGCTGAACCTTTGTAAAAACAACTGAAAGGATATTTTGTTGGTGATGGACACCGTCAAAAACCTCAGCAGAAAGAAATCCAGTACATACTCTATTTTCCTCACAGATTAAGTCCCCACCTCATTTCATTGTCTTTGGGCTCATTAACCCTAAGCTTCACTTTTCATGTCCATAGATACCCACCATCTATCTGCCTGATGAGCTGCAGGGAGCCTGGTAAAGAAGGTGGCTTGGAGGACACGACCTGCCACCCTTAGTTTTCTCTGTTTGAACAACCTTACAAGGGTTGTTAGGCAAGGACTGTTTCCTCCCACCAGGAGCTGAGGAGTAGGCATCAAAGACACCAAAGAGTAGTGAGCTCCTGGCAATGTAGTTGACACCTGAGCAGGTGTTTGGCTGTTCATTTGAATCTAACTATTAAGAGCCTAGTATTAACTTTATACAGAGTTAGTACTGACCTCCAAGACTGGCCATGGCTATGGCAGGGGCAAGTCAGATGAGGAAAACATATTTCATTTCTAAGTGGAAGCAGATTTTCTCTCATGCATATTTCCAATCTCTCTTTTGCATTGCAGTAATTTTTTTTCTTTTTAAAGCACAAGTGATCAGAGTCAGCAAACAAAAAGACTTATGATTGATTTTGCTTAGGTAAAATAGAAATTTTTATTACACTAGCCTTTACTTAGATGCTTTTGGCTGTTAGAAGGAATCAATTTATTGTATTTGTCAAAAAATCAAAATCAGAAACAGCCCAGCTCCTGGTATGCCCTGCATGACTTGTAGAACTCAGCTCCACTTTTCTGCAGTAGAGGGCTGAAGACCACAGGAATTAATAACATCAGTAGAGAAGGGTCGCTTTTCATTTCCAGCGAGCCCAACTCTGACTAAATAAATAAAGCTGAAATGAGAGAGCGATGACCACAATAAGTGGCCAAAACTCCATGTGATGACACAGGAATGATTTCCCACTACCATCACTTAGATACAACTAAGGTGTTCTGTAATTTTACTTCCACAAGCTAGAGGGTTTATTGTAATCCTGATAAATTATAGCAACAGAAGCAGGCGAGAAGTGGGACAGAAGAAGGGAAATGTTAATGCAAAATATAAAATTGCCTCGCAGAAAAGAATGGGGAGAGCAAGCGAGCGGTTTGTTATCGTTTATTTTTCTTCAACATATCATTCGGTTTCAGCTGTCTCCCATCTCACCCAGATCTCCACCATTTCTCAGAAATGTCTCTCGATGGCATCTCATTCTCCTCCTGTCTTTCACCAGCGTTTCATTATTTCTTAACTGTCCCTGAAAGGGCCCGGGCAGGCGGCGGGGGGAGCTGGTGCGGGGGAAGCGGGACCAGCCTGCGCCCCACGCGTTCGCCCCATTTAAGCAGTTTGCAAAAAGCCGGCGCGGGGCGGAGGGGGGTGGGGGGGTGGCAGAGAAGGGCGTTGCAAATAATGTTAAATGTGATTAATCTCCCGGATTCCTGGAAATCTGACATGCATGAGTTACTGCGAAACCTCTTTTATTTCGCCATGAAATGCTTTTGCATAATGAGAAAGAAAATGTCCTCTGTGTCCTAATCAACTCTGACAGGTCCTGGACTCCCAAATACTTTTATTTATGGCATTATTTATTTCACCCCTAATAGCCGGGGAGGCGGGTCCGCGGCTCGCTCCGTGCGGGGAGAGGAAGGGAAGGAGAAAAGCAGGGATGGCTGGGCGGGCGACGGGGCTCCGCGCCCGGCCGTGTGGACACAAAGTTTTTGCGGCGGCCGCCGCTCCGCGGG
>WEIV01017155.1:94036-130643 GCA_013390005.1 Calyptomena viridis
GGGGAGCCCCGGGACGGCCCCTCCGCTCCGCTCAGCCCCGCTCCGCCGGGCAGGGCGGCAGGCTGGGGCCGGCTGCCGGAGGAGCTGCTGGTAATGGAGAGACTGCTGATGGAGAGGTGGTGATTTTAACAGAAAAAAAATAGATCGGCTGCTTGTCTGCACCGTTTTCGTAAAACGCAGCGAGGAACAGGAGATCGAATTTTTTTTTTTTTTTTTTCAAAGGTGTAAGATACTGAGATGCTGAACGTGTATCTTTCTTCTGGTGATGGCTTGGAGTTAAAAACCACGTAGATCTTGATATGCAACCTAAATTTGGCATCAGGAAATGGGAAATTGCATCTTTAAGCAGAGTACAATCAAAAATGAATTACAATAAATCCTATATAATTGCATAGGTCATTCTCTTTAATGAGATTTTATTAACCTGACTGTCAAGCTTTTGAGTCAGGCAGATATTTTATCTTCTTCAACTGATAAAAGTGTCAGCTATAAACCACCATATAAATATTCATAAATCTACACATCTGTGGCAGCCTATCAGCATCATTCTTTTAGACATTAAAAGCATTCTAATTACTTTCTGTCTAGCAGAGCTGAAATGCTGCCTGTTATAGTATGTGCTTGGCAGGCATGATTGCTTTTGTTTGCCATCACAAATAGCAGCATCCTATTTTATATACTGATGGTCCAGAATATATTCAGGGTTTGACTGAACAGGATGAATATTATGAAGCACCATCTGGTTTTGATAACATCGGGTATATTAACTCATCTGTTAATTTTTGACACATCATTGATTTATTTATTTAGAAAAATTGGATCCTGTTTTGGTATGTTGCTGTTTGCCTTTGTAACAAATGTGATGACATTTCCTTTCTAAACAGGGAGATACACTAGTTAATAGGATATATGGCTTTGTTTTAATGCCTATTTTCACTTAGAAGCAGCCATGTACTGGATGAATTTATCATGTCTTATTATAAATAATTCAAGTACTTTACCAAAAAAGTTTAATACTTGAATAGATTAGCTGGGAAATTCACGTCTCTCATAATTCTGTCTCACATAGTTCTGTGTTCTGTGGCAGAAGGTCATCTTTTTTCGTGAAACTACTTACTTGAAATGCCCAAATGATGGTAGTTAAATATTATTTGTGTCTCACAATCAAAACACTGATGATAAATGTGACACCTGCATTTCTTTACAGAAGCAGATTACGCCAGGGAAAACATTCAGCTGTCTGGTAGATGATATACGAGGCCATATTCACAGCAAAGCCCTCTGAGCTTTGATGAGCGGAAGTTTGGACTTTCTTCTGCCTGTGTACATTGTACTAACCAGGTGCTAGAACGAGCTTCAGAGTTTGTCATTGATTCAGTGCTGTGCAGAAGAAAGACATAGTTAAGGAACTTTATGCACTGAAGTTCTTTGAAGTCCCTGCCCTCTCATCTGCACATTCAGGCTTTACTTTTACTTTAGGTTCCTGTATGGGTCCCACCATACCCTTTGCTCAGACTTCAGTACCAAGAGAAACAAAACAGGAGAAAACAAACCAAAAACTTGTTACAGTGTGCAGAAGTGGGATTTTGTACAAGTTGTTACTGGAGGCTGATAGTTGTTACCAGAGGCAGCCCACAAAGTTGATAAGGCAACTAAAGTGCCTTCCCTATGAAGACAGGCTGTGAAAGTTGGGGCTGTTCAGCCTAGAGAAGAGAAGCCTGCATGGAGACCTCATAGCAGCCTTCCAGTATTTGAAAAGGGCCCACAAGGAAGCTGGAGAGGGACTCTTCTAGAGGAACTGTAGTGATAGGACAAGGAATAATGGGCTCAAAGGGGAAATTCAGTTTAGATATATGAGAAAAAATTCTTCACTGTGAGAGTGGTGAGACATTGGAACAAGTTGCCCAGAGTTCTGTATGCCCCACGCCTGGCAATGTTCAAGGCCATGTTGGATGGGGCTCCGAGTAACCTGGTCTAGTGGGAGGTGTCCCTGCTCATGACAGGGTGTTTGGAACTAGGTGAACTTTAAAGTCCCTTCCAACCCAAAACATTCTATGATTCTATAAAGCAAGAGGCAAGGTTTAGACCTCCTAGGTATTGTAATCCCAGAGGTAAGGGTGCTTTGCTGAGTTATGTGCCTATCCTTCCTGCTTGGTGATGAAGTGATACCCTGCACCTTGTGTTTGAGGAGCCATAGCACTGATAAGCTGAGCAGGGAGATAGTTGGGACCCCAGAGCTCTATGTATGTGAAGTACTCACATTAACCAGAGCCTTGAAATCCTCTTAATAAATGTGCAAGTCAATTTAATAGCTGAAGCTGCCTCTGGAGAAGCAGAGCTGGAGTTTTGCCCCTGGGGAGTGAGAGCATTTGCATGTGCTTCATGCATAGTCACTCTGCACTTTGCCCAGCATCTCTAGTTTCCCCACAGCAGCAAGGGGCACAGGCCCAGAACATTTCTTAGCCAAAGGTTCATCTCAAGTGATGGGTGTTGTATGGAGGGACGGGTCCAGCTTCATGTTCATTCTCCACAATACAGTCATCCATGACTTGTACAGTTTTCCCACTTAGCTTATCCCTAGCACTTGGCAGGTAAATACTTGAATTGGGGGATGGAGTGCTGTAGGTCACGGTTTTGTAGAGACATCCATTTCAGTTCAGTTTCAGAGATTACTCTCTTTTTGCTGATACCTCTTCAACTATGCATGCAACAGTGAGCAATATGGCTAGTACAATAGCATTCCTGGCATGCCTAAGTGTGCCAGCAACTTAAACACTTAATGCAGTTGATTCTTAATCTTCAGACATGACATTTCTGGCCCTGTGGGATTCGGAGCTCCAAGGCACTTCAAACACAGCTACAAGTAAGGATGCTCCCATATTTTTGCAGCTTTTCCTGATGGTTACAGCTCTTGCCAAGAGTTGTTAGTTTTTCTCATTCCACCTCTAAGAGACAACTCTCACCTCCATCAGAATTGCAGGAAGAGGGGTTAAGAAAAGAGGGAGAAGCAAATGTTCTCCACCCACTGCCATGGCAAAGAAAACTCTAGCTCGAGATCCCATCATGTAGGGAAAAATCCTGCATAAGAAATGTCATCTTGAGATGAGAAACATGGAGCTGCAGTGCAACATGATCCTCTTCTCCCCTCTAGTGAATAGTGGCTACTTTGCTGCTGCTGCTGTGAGCCACACAGATGGATGCATTTCAAGCACCGTTTTCTTTTGTGAAACTTCAATTTTTTTATTAGTTTATTCTGATTATTTTCCTGATATGAAGACAATGCGTATCCTTGTCTTTGGTAGCATGTACATTAAACATTATCATAATCCATCAAAGAAACTCTTCTTCCTTAGGAAAGCGTGATTTAGACCTTAGAGGGTGGCTTAAAATTTAAGGTAGGCTTTCATGGAAAGCAGAGAAGGAAGAGCAGAGCTGTCTTAGAGGCATTATCAATGCCAACAACCTGACATATTTACCATGACCAGTTAATAAAGCTCCATCATGCCCAGACAGAAAACCAGTTTTTTAAGTAAACAGTGAAGGTGACAATCATTGTTTTGGCCTTAACTGAGAAGTTGAAATCCCTCAGCTGGAAGTAGATCTGTCAGATCAGTACTGAAATGGCCAGACACTTGTAGTCTTTATCTGCTGGACTGTCTCAGTGATCTTCAAGCCAAATGCCCAAGAAAGCATCACTTAGTCATGGGAGGTGTCAAATGCTCTTGATTTTGTGATCCAAGCATAGATATTTACAGCAGTGGTCATAGCTCAAAACCTAATGACAGTCTCTATGCTTGAGTAAAGCCTGCTTGGGGGGGGTACAGGGCTGCTGCCCCAAGATCTCAATTAATATAATTATGATAATAATCAAGCAAATCAAGAAATACAAATAATCATGTGAGAAGACCGAATCATGGCAAGGTGAAGAGTGAAATTATTGAAATTTCTGAGGAATCTGGACTTTACAATCTTGCTGAAAATTATATACCAATGAATACATTCCCTGCAAGGGAGCATGTGGGGTATTCGGACCCACTGAAAAGTTATGAAGATGACTTTTTAAACCAGCTGCCCAAGAACACAAAGGAACCTATGGAAAAGCCACCAACTGAATTCAGAGCTACTGAGACCCAACAGAATGCCTTATTAATAAAGCTGTCTGGTCTAAGTATTGAAAAGATACTTAGGTGTAGGGAAAGCTGAAGTTATACATGCCAATTTTTCCACACATCTTTTCTGATGCATTAGTGTAAGTCATCAGGTTGTTTGCTCTTACTATACCCTGTTTTCAGTCTGGCAGTTCAATAGCTAAGAAGATCCCAGAGTTCAGCATCAATGAGAAAAAGTTGTGAAGATGAATGCTGTATCCAGGAGTTGGTACCTGGTGTGCCATATGATGGTATCTCCTGGTTGCTTGCAGGTCTCATATAATCTAGTTACGAATATTTATACTTGTAGGAATTTAATCCTGATCTCTTAGTGCTTTATGGGCCTTATCTGACAAGTCCACCTTCAGGCAAATGTCTAGTTAAAGTTGATAGAAGTTCTGTAAGAGTAAAGGCTGGGGTCTGAGACATTAGAATTACATGGGTGGTGAGCATGGTAATAAGGAAAAGGAATATCACAATAAGACTTTAATAAACTGTTTACACTGTTTTAGTCCAGTGCAGTGATTTCAATAGAATCCTAGTTTCATAGAAAATACATACATTAGATCAATTAAGAATCATATATTGGTGTTTATTCAGTAGTAATCATATAAAACCAACTTTTTGTCATTTCTTAAGTGATTAGATGTTGCACAGTGCTTGCATTTCTAATTACAGTCAATCTGTAAAACCTGAAATCCCAATTTCTACAATATATGCTCAATGGGCAGCATTTGTTTTTATTTCTTCTCCATCACAAGAAATAACTGTAGTTATCATTCTCATTTAGGGTTGTTCAGACTGTGGGTGCATGCACCATTACTGTTGTAGAAGTCGCTTCAAAGTGGTGGCCACTTCAGCACAGAGCCAGATGTTTCCAGCATGTGTGCTGACAGCATTCCTCACTATTGCTGCCCAGCAGTCCCCACAAAAAAAGCATTTGCAAACTAGCCCTGTTTTGTCATAATTCTCATTTTTATGTCTTTGGGTATGGGTTGAAGTTAAGAAAAAAACCCAGTAATTGCTGCTACTGTGTCTTTGTAGTAGATCCGATACTGAACTGAAGACTAAATCAATGCTGTCATTTCTGTATAAAATTTCACTTACATTTTAAGCCATTATCACAGTGAATGTGCCTAACACATCACATTTTACAACAAAACTAATAATTAATTTCATCTTTACTGATGTCAGTGTGTATTATAGCATTCTTCAAAACTAGTATGAATGTCAGGTTACTTTTTGCTGTTTTTTAGGAGAAACAATAATATTAGACTAACATCTCTTATAATAATCTCATCTCTTTTCAATTGTTTCATTCATATTTTGTCCCCTTGTAACAAGGATATGCAAAGAACGAGTAACCGTTGTGTCAACAGGGACAATAAGGATTAAAATACAAACAATAAATATGACTTCAGATCTGGAATCAGATTATAGGATTAAAATGAATGGAAAAACTGTTCTGTAGTAGGATTGCAAAGTTCCAATCCATATCATCCTGTAATAATTTTAAAGGGAAATGTGGGAAGAAATAAGGCAAAGAAGGCACAACTTCAGGTTGTTAGTGATGCTAGAAAGCTGCCATATCACTGGGGTTCCATTCTTTTAACTTATGTTGCATCTGTTTTGCTGTATTATTTTGCACTTGCATTGTAGAGTTAAAGACAGCTGACCTTAGGTTAATGCAGAAAAAGGGAAGGAGAGAGAGCAGGTACAGAGACTACAGAGCACTTGGCACCTCACTGGCGCTCACTTGCAGAGGGGGCAGCAGTGCCTGTGCATTTCTGCCCCTTGTAGTTTGTAGTGTGGACAGAGGGTGTTGCACAATGTTTTGCATCAAAGATATGTCAGATAAATCTCCCCTGGTTCGTTTGAGCTCATCTACAGGGGTGTATTATGGCTCATTAGCACAGGAGGCTGATTATGAGGATGCTTGAAGTGGTCTTAGGGCCACTCCAGTCCTTCACATGTCGGTGGGCAATCCCTGCTTGGCCCTGAGCAGCCTCGTGATGGAGCGCTGGGTTTGGGCTTGTTCTGTCTGCCTCATGTCCCTGTTCTTACAGTTAAGTCCTCAGGAGATCACATCCTCGGGTTTTGTGCTGGGGAGGTCTCCTCTGACTGGGTTCAAGACTAAAAGCATTTGTATGCTGCTTCAGCCTGCCCTCTTTGCAGGGATCTGGAGAATGGTAGAAATGCAAATGAATGTTGTTTCAAATATTCTTCAGGCCAGCTGTACTAACATCAGTGTGAAGTAGATTTTCCACCAGACAGTGTATCTTCTGGGTTGTGATAAGTACTGTGAGAAGTGCCACCTCTTGAAGGCCTGAATTCTGAATATTTCTGTTCTTTATGTATTATCAGTGTGATGAGCCTATGTTTTCATCTCTACTGATGAAGTTAAGATAAATGAAGGTATGGGATGCTTAGTCTCATGCATCTGTAGCGTGTTGCCGTTTCAAAAGTAAATACGTTTGTCACTTGCTAAAAGTCAAGCCTGCCTGAGAAGTGCTCTCCAAAATTGGCAGCGTTTTAACCCACTAGTCTTTTTTTTCGTATGCAAAATGTTAGTAACATCTGTTTAGACACCTAGAGGAACTCAGCTATGAATAAGCTAAAAAAAGTTTAAATGACATTATTTTTATTGGGGAACCTAACAGGTCATGCCATAAATGTCGTGGTCATTTTCTGTCTGAGTCCAAGAAGTGCTACAGCAGCTTGAGCTATATACATAGACATTGCAGAAGGACCATCCTACTGTGTGGGTTCAGCTTGTAGCTGCTATAGCTCCCTGAGATGTGACACTTCCTGTCATTAGAGGTAAGGCTGACTAGGTACAGCATGGCACCCTTATCCTCAGCTTTCAGAGCTGAGCTGCTGCCTCCAGGAACTGTTTCACATCCCCATGTAGAGTTTCCTGATTGTATCCAGAGCATCTTGAAGAACTCCACACTGCTCTGCACTGTGTGATACTGGCCTGCCCACAAACTTGTGGGACATCAGCAGGACAGAAAAATTTCCTCCTCTGACCAGAGGAGCTTCATGTTGTACATTTGATGCCTTTGCTCTATTTAAGCAGGGGGTTTTGTGCTTATCACTCTTGAGTTGTTCTTGGACATATCTGGAACCTAAAGCGAAAGGAAGAGAAGTGAAGTCCATGGGATTGGATGTGGGTTGTGTGAAGTGTCACATGCCCAATGTCAAACAAGTGCAGCAAAAACAAAAAGGAGAAAAAACAAAGCTTGAAAGCCTTGTTGGAGAGGAACAAGGTATAGGATGAAGGTGTGCTAAGTCCTGCAAATATGTACAGACAATGCCCTCCAGCATTTTGAAATAGGCTTTTAGAGAAATACTTCCTTGAACTGTTACTCATAGCAAATTGTATGGAATTAGTATTTTCTTCCCCATTTTCCTGACTTAATCCCTCTGAAAGAAGATGGCAGTAAGCAGTGTCTGTCATTACAATGCATTTCTGATTAACAGCAAGGGCACTCTCAAAATAGAAACAAAGTCAGAATTGTTTTAAATCACAGTGTTGCAGAAGTATTAAAGCAGAAGACATAGTTTTAATGTGTTCAGAAATAAAATGCATGCTACTGTAAACAGTTGTGTACATTCATCTAGCTGCTACTGCCTGGCATAACCTTTTACATTAAGTTTCTGTGATTCATCTCTTCTTTTGTTGCAGAGAGTCGAATGATTCTGGATGCCTTTGCCCAACAATGCAGCCGGGTTCTAAGTCTCTTAAATTGTGGTGGAAAACTACTGGACAACTATCACTCTCAGTCCATGATTTCTTGTATAAAGCAGGAAAACCCAAATTATAGTGAAAGACAAGAGCAATGTCAGCTGGGGAAAATGGTCCATAGTCAGACGTCAGACATTTTAGACATAGAGATGCAGTATATGCAAAAGAAACAACAAACCTCAGCCTTTCTGAGAGTTTTTACCGATTCCCTTCAGAACTATTTGCTTTCTGGGAGCTTCCCTTCTCAGAACACCTCATCAATAAATGATTTTAGCCATTTGGCAGATGTGGATCCACTTTCAGCCTCTCCAGTGCACACCTTAGGTGGTTGGACATCTCCAGCAACGTCAGAATCTCATGGTCATCCATCATCTTCTACACTTCCAGAGGAGGAAGAGGAGGAAGAGGAAGAAGGTTACTGCCCTCGGTGTCAAGAACTAGAGCAGGAGGTAATTTCATTGCAACAAGAAAATGAGGAACTTCGTAGAAAGTTGGAGAGCATTCCAGGTAAATGATGCCTTGCCATATAATGTTGTTAGTCAGTGATAAAATTATTTGGGGTAATAGTTTGTTTCAAGTTCTAGTAATTTTTTAAGGTTGCAGTCACAGTAATCAGAATTTGTCTCCAGCCAAAATTTCTTTATCTATGCCCAGTGGAAAATTGTCTGCTGCTACTCATCCCTATGAATCTTCTTGATTCCCTATGAATAGCCACTTCTAGGCTAGTGAGCTGTGTTCAGGTAGGGATGTACTGTAATCCCATATTCCACATATCAGGTGGTTTGTCACAGTAATTTCAAACATGCTTTTGTAACTCATTATCTGTCTTATTCTTTAAGTGACTTTGGAGCTTATAAGACTAATTCTCTTTTGGGGCTTCTTTTTTTGGTTACTTAAGGTAGCTATTCAAAGTTACATCCATACTTTTACCTGAAATAAATTTGGCTTTTTTCTTGAGCAGTATCTTTTAAATTGCTGTTAGCTTAGTGAGAAGCCCTTTAAGCCTAGGACTTCTCATTGTTAAGGTGCACCAAGGTACTTGAAGTATGGTATTGGGTAAGAACAAAGTGTTGTGGACCCCTGTCTTCTAAACTTTCATCACAGGCAAAAATACACCTCAAATAGTAATACAAAAAGAAAATTGGAATTTAGCAAAGAAAAGACACATACAACATGCTTCTGATACATGTAAATGCTAGGGAACTGCACCTTTGCTACCTGAATTTGAGGTGCTTAGGGTAGATCCATGCAAAATTAAACTAATCTCTAAATGGCAGAATATAATGTATAATATAGCATGGGCTGCAAGAGAGAAAATGCTTCAAAGCTGCTAACTATGCAGAGAAGAAGAAGGCAGAACCAACCATTGCTCCATATGTGGGGGCTGTTGAAAAATCTGAGCAAAAAGCAAGCAGCAGTCTTCATAATTCTCCCCAGCTATCAGTGATGTATTATGCATTATCTGTATCACATTGTGTTATTCTTTTGTGTATTGATCCATAGGGACACTGGCAAATCGCATAAGCAACATTGTTCAGTGCAGAGAAAACCTAAAATTTAGAGTAATTCCCTCATCCCTAACAAAATCTGGAGTTACCATGCACTCATGGACTCTCACTGGTTTCAGCAGTGATTAGTACATTATCTGGGAACACTGCGTGATGAAGGGGATTGTGTGCACTTCAAGTCCTGTTGGGTCCTAGCTTCAAGTGTCTAAGACCAAAAATTATCATTTAGGGTCTGTAATCTGAGCTACAGCATTCATTCAGTCATCTGTACCGAACACAGTAATCTTTTTGACTTTGACTAAAGCATAATTTACCTTTGACACAAGTAGTATATCAGAAGGCCTCGAGTCTTGAGTTGAAGAGTCTGGTGAGCAGTGGTTCTACCTCTTACCCTGACACTTGGTTCCAGTGCTTAAATACACTGGTGAAAATATGTGCCTTACTCCCTGTCTGACTACCTGAAATCAGCTTCTGGCCATTGACTTTTATACTTTGCTCCACTGAATGAAGTGCTATGTAAGTCTTGGTACTTCTGATTGAAGGTACTTACAGACTGAAAGCTGACTTAATTTCCATTTTAGAGAAACAAAGCAAAACTCCTCAAATGAGCTGAATCCTTCTTTGCAGATCTTTTCTCCCCTTTTGCTCATTTCTTTAAAATTTGGGTACTGGAAATGCATGCAGTACGTTCCTGATCAAAAGCAAATAGTGTCTTCGCTCCCACCACTGGTTGCCCTGGTCACTTGACTATTGGTTGTGCAGCTGAGCTTCTCATTCTGTGCACATTTCTTCCCAGATGTACTTACTTTTTATTTGGCTGTGTTCATGTACTAAGTGTTCCACTTTGCTCTGGCTGCCTTGCTTGCTCACTGTTTGCCATTTTGTCAATTTCTGTATCCTCCAGATTTTTTTAATTCTTTTTAAATTAAATTTGTGTCCTGGTTAGAAATGTTGAACGATGATACTGAGGGTGTTGTTAGTCCCTGCTGAACTTTTCTGGAAACACATCTATTAATGATGACTCCCACAATGATAAATACTTGAGACATCAATAGCAGGTTCCTAGTCTATATATGTTCTAGTCTACTGATGTTGTGTGTTGCTACTTTTGCAATCAGCTAACTGGTAGTACTAACTACATGGTAGTAATTTAAATGCCCTTCAGGAGTCTAGGTATCTTACATTGTTCAACCCAACTTTTTCAAGTGGATCTCATCAAAGAATGAGAGTCAGGTTAATCTGATAATATCTACTTTCCATAAGACCATTTTGACTGGCATTAATTATATTCATATTCTTTAGTTCTTAGTCAATTGCATCCTGTTGTGATTGCCTGTATTTTGCTAGGATTAATGCTGGGTTAAGCAGCCAGTATTTACCTGGGTCATCATAGTTACCCTTCATCTCCCCTTAAAAGCGATAAACATGCATAATCATAGTCATTTTACACCCTCCCCAGAAGTAACTCCCTAGCTGAGAGTCTATCAAAGGAAGTAGACAAATATAAAGTAAATGTGCAAGGATATAGGACTACTAAAAAAGCTGGCAGAAATTCTTCTGTTACTTGAAATGCACAACTCTGTACGTAAACAGGAGCAATGCTTGTTCTCTGAGCCTTTTTTAGTTTGCCCATCAAGAGATTGCATGCCTCAGGAAGGAGCCAGAAAGCGCTCTGCAATGTGTTTCAGTGTTGTCTGCCGTATCTGTCAAAGTCATCTCAGAGCACATACTTTCTTCCCTGTGCATTCATCCACCTCGTGCTAGGCATCTGATGAGCCAGGGAAGGCAATGAGTGCAGTGAAGAAGCAACTGTGGAGGCAGCTAGAAGAGCTTGAAGGCTGCCATACTGTCTCCACCGAGCCACTGAAAAAGCAGGATTTTTTTAATGTAATGGTTTTCCTTGTCATCCTTGGGAGAACTGGGCCAGAGCTGCTCAATGAGCCTGGCAGGGGACCCTGTGGGGCAGTGGCAATGGGCACTGTGCCAGCCCCATAGTCACTGAGACACACACTAGTAACCCTCTCAAGAGAATATAAAAGGACCAACCCCTCCCTTCTGCCATATAATATGAATCATTTTATCCTTTTCCTGAAATACTTTGCATTTATTTTTTTTTACTTTCCATACGCAAAAGCCCTTTTAAAATCCATGAGAGTTTGCGATCTAAAAATAGTTCCCACTATACATCTCTGCCTCTAGTTCTGCAAAGCAAGGCTCACAGAAGAGACTACGGAGAAGAGTGTTTTCTCAGCAGATGTAAAGGCAATGACTTTTTTCTTTTTTAACAAATATTATAGAAGACATATCCTCCTGTAGCTTTTGGACACAGAAAATAAGATTTTACAGTTTTCAGGACTCTGCCCTGTTGCTGTAGAAGCCGTCCAGTTCCATAGGATCTTTTTCCCTGTAGCCCAGCATCACTCTTTGGCAGATCACCACTGGAGAAAAATGATTACATGGGTAAAATACTGCATATATGTTGATTGTTGTATGGGTGGAGGGTTTTTTTCTCAAAAAGTAACCATTTGATTTGACTGAAACAATACTTAAATTTGTGTGAAATCTTAAGTGTTCCAGCTATGGAATAAATGAAGAAAAAATCGTGTTTCAGTGCTTGGTTTTTGGAGCAGTGTGACGTCTTGGAACTTTTTCAGTTTCCCCAGGATTTTTTTTTCCGGGAAAAATATTAACCAAACATTTTCAGTTCAACTAAAAAGAAGATAAATATTTTCGTTCAGTGTGTTATTTTGTCTTGTTTTAAAAATAATTAATGATTAGATAATTTCTGGAAGGAGTTTGGCAAACTTAACATTGGCTCTTTAAGGTTTTGAAACCATGAGTAACAGAACAAATTAATCCATCTGTAGAAGGAGAAAAGTGTCCTAATCTCTTACCTCTGTATAGAAATTACTGGACCTGTGATACATTCCCAATAGTGAAATCAAAGACCTAATTGTGGAACTGCATGTAAGACCTGAATTTAGACCATCTAATACATGAGGATATTAAACAGTTATTGTCAGCATGATTTTCTTACAGTTTTTGACCTAAAGGGAAGAAAATATTTTTAGGTGGTTAAAGCAAAGGCCCAAAATCATGAGTTAGGGTTTGTCACCTGGTGCTCCCAGCTTTGCTACGTGGTTTTGGACAAATCAGTCTGAAAGTAGTGAAAAAAGTATAAATAAGTAAGATGAAGCAGTGTTTGATAAATACAGTGATTATTCTTATCTCATTAGCTCAGCAGCAAAACATACTCCAGCAAACAGCAGAAGGATGGAGGTGGGAAACCCCTTAAAATGTAGAGAGTTGATCACCTATAGAGGCGGCATTCATGGTGGCTGGAAGTAGCCAAAGCAAGCAGGATTTGCAGGTAGAGTTAATATCAATGTAATTGAAAAAGTCAGACAAGTTTTCCAGGGGTTTTGTGTGCCCAAGGCTTGACTCTTTCCTCACTATTGGATGATCTAATAAAAGATATTACTTTTCCCTACAAATCCTGTCTCCTTAATACTTTCAGAGCATCATGTTTCCAAGGAGCCTATTACAGCCACAGCGTAGATAAAGCAGCTATCAAGGGTTATGATGAACACTTTTTCATGTTCTTTTTCTTGATCTTTTTCATGGTCTTTTTCTTGGTCTTTTTTCTTGATATTCACACTTAACCACTTCTTTGGTTTTCCTTGATCTTCTGGATGTTTTGGTCTGATTTGTGGTCTTGTTCTGCTGTTCAGTAAAACTGTGAGGTTACTGTGAGAAGAGAGCCCTGAGCACTGTCACCCAGTGTTTGGCATGAGAACCCCTTTGAATTTGCAGCACAGCTTTGCTTTGCTGCTTGAGTGTGCCAGCTTACTTTGCTAAGCAGCCGCAATACAAACACTTGTAATTGCAGCAGACCAAGGCTTTATTTATCTGTTTTCTTCATGCTTCTGTGTACAAACTCACAAGAATTTGGGAGGTCAGGTTTCTTAACCTGCTTTGGGGAGCAGGAGCTGGTGGGAGTTTTGTGGGGAGCTGCAATTCAGCCTGGCAAGGATAAACTCTCTGGTCTCAACTTTGGTTTGCCTTTTGCAGGCCAACATTTGGTGTTTTAGTGACACAAACTGTTGTTCCCACTCATGGGGGTCTCCTTGGTTTCCCTGTTAGTTATCAGCAGTAGAAATGTGTAATAGAGGAGTTTACAGACGATATCCCTTCAGCAGGGAAGACTTCACAACCGAAAGGGAGCACAAGAAGAAGTACCTCCTAATAAATGAAGGAAAGGGAGGGAGCACAGACAAGTAAAGGCCACAAGAGCGTGTGGCATTATCACTTAAATGAGAGATGCACAGCTATCTTGCTTTCTCTCTTTTCATCTGTTGTTTAGGCAGAGGTGTATGGAAGGGGAACATTCTTATTTCTGGAAGAAATATCTTGCAAAAGAAAATTAAAAATCCAATGGCTTTTCAGATGCAGATTAATAGAAATTAAATGGTTTTCCACTCCACATAGAAAACATAACTGAGAGGGATTTTAAAAGTAATGGGATATTTGCTAGAATTTTTTTGCCCTTCCCTGTTTTTGGCAGGGATATAGGTCAGTTTAGGAAATCTTTAACACCCTCCTATGTATAATGTCAATTCTTTTAATTTTGCTGGCTGCTCTCACTACAAATGGATGCTGCTTTGAATTTACCATCCAGTCACAAACAGCCAAATTTTTAGGGCCTTGAGCACTGAGACAGTTCCTCCACAGATCCTAACTTCCATCATCCCACCCCTTGCTGTTTTTCCAGCTCAACAACTTGCCTTCACAGATCATCCAGCTTTCTCTGGCTTTCAGCTGACTATTGAAATAAATGACGGTATGAGCTAAAATAATCCAAGCCATGCACACTTGTCCAAATCTCAGGTAGAGAAAGCATCTCCATTAATGTTATAAGAAATTCACACAGCCATGTGGTTCGTCAGCACATTCTCTATCATTTGTTACATACTTTTGACAGTCAAGCATCAATTTAGAAATGCCCTGCAATGAACTCAGAGAGATGCATCCCTCAAGGTCAGGTGAAGGAGGACACATTGCAATGCTGAGCCAGTCTTTGCTAACAGCTGCTGGCCTGAGTGAGGTGGATGTAGGTGTACACCCTTCCCAATACTCCTCCTTGCTGGCGAGTCAGAGGTAAATTGTCTTGAGCGCTAAGGAATTTGTCTTCTGCAAAAGACCAGGAGGAATACTAGCCAGTGTTGGCTACAGGGCACAAAATCTCATTAATGAACAGAATAACCACATTTCATACTGTCTGTTTATGGGGCCAAGACCACTGCAGGGAGACATGCTGTGAAGCTGGGGGTGAGCCATCCCTTCTCACTAGGGCTGTCTGATGCTGCAGGAGAGGCTGGAGATACACTTTATTTACCTTGGAGATGTGCCTTATTTCTCTTATTTGTAGAAGCCCAACCATCTCTTCACAGCACTGTTCTTTGGCAATATAAACAGCCCTGGAGTGTTTTATTTTGGGGAGAATAAATGAGAGCCCTCATTTTGATATGTACCAATGCAAGTGATTGTGGCACAGTAACATTTATAACGGGCAAACACCCATCCCAAACAGATAATAGACAGGTTCCTTGCACTTCATAAAAAGTTGGAAATAATTAGTAGAGCCAAAGGTTAAATAAAAAAAGCAGAGTGGGTGATAATTGGGAAACATTAAAAGCACGTTATAGAAGTCCCCAAAAGGTTATCTAGAAGGAAAAGTTTCATGCAAAAACAACCAGCTTAGAGGGAAAGTGAAGGAACAGTTAGAAACATGACAAATAGATTACAGGGGAAGTTGATGGTGAAGAGTAAAAAGCAGAAGTTAGGATCACTGGCAAATCAATAATTAAAATTAAACCTGTAGTCCTATCTCGAAATGGCTTTCTTTCCCTGGAAGAATAAAGGAAAAATATGTCATCCTACTAACAGTATTGGACCATTATCAGATGAAAATAGGTTTCATCAATAATATGGAACTGCTTATTTAGTATTTCTGGCACTTGTGAGGAGTAAAATGATGCAGTCACACCAATATTGTGATGATGGTAAGCAGGTAGAAATATTTTCCATTGCCATCATAGCTCTGAGTGTTAGCACACATTCACCAGCAGTTTCATGTGGGACTGCAGTCTCAGCTGTATGTCCTGACTCCCTCCCAATATTGGGACAGCTGAAGAGCTTGTTAGTGAGAGCCAGAATTGCCAGACTTTTAGAAAATTATAAAGAGATGCTGATTCCAGCCAAGGTTATAAGACAGAGTGGTTCAAGACTGGAGTCAGAGATGGTCATTGCCAGGAGAGCTGCAGCATGGGCCACTGGGAGCAGTAGCTGCTTGGGCACACCAGCTTTTCATCCCTTAAGTGCACATCAGCTTACTACCCAAAGCACTAGGCAGCTGCTACCAAAGTGTGATGTTTTCAAAATCATGAGGTTTGGACAACTCACAAAAATGACAAAGACAACTGACCATGATTTTTCTTTGTGTTTTGGAATATTTGCTCTGGAAGACCAAAAGATGAAAATACTGTCTGATTTTTTTTTTTTTTAAGGACACATGAGATGTCCTTTATGATTGTGGGTTTGTTGGCCTGATACTGAGCCCGAACAAACTAGTTGATGCCAGCTTCAATTAATAGAGTACTAAAAGGGAATAATGGCATTAGTACTAGGCAACATCTTGCCAAATTATGGCTTTGATGAGACAAAAAGTTTGGTTGATGAGGGTATTGCAGATATTCAGGATGTTACATAACATCATATTACAAAAAGTGATTTAGAAATACAAACATATTTGTATTCAGGAAATTGCCATGATGCAGTTGCATTTCTGGAGGGATTTTTTGTGACACTGTTCACAGCCCATGCTTTTAATACCTTAATCCATGAAAGAAAGCACATAGTCATTGCTCACAGCAACGCAGAGGTAGCAGTGAGTGAGGAAGATGAGAGGTGACAGACTTGGCCGATCACTGTGCCGATTACTGTGCATTGAGGCACAGAGAACATCACCACTTGGTTTCAGCCTATGGGAAGTGTACACTGAGAAAGGCTTTTGGAAGACACGATAACTTTCTGCCTGAGTATTGATGTATAGCACAGCCAAAAGGGCCGCGGCCTTCAGCAGTACACACGTGCAAGTTGGTGTAGGGACTCTGCTTTTAGCAGGAGCCCAGCACCTTGGGAAGGGAGCTTACCAAAGAAAAGATGGACAAATGACTTCACCACTAACTATAAGTGTGTAACAAGAGACAGGAATTTTCCATTTATTTTCCAAAGATTTTATAAAACCCTATTGAAGGAAAACAAAATGCAGACTCGAAATAAGGTTTGTGTTCCTGAGGGTGAAATTGCACATGCTGTAGTAATGAGCTGAGGGTACAAACTGCATCACTGGGAGATGATGACTTGAGTTGTACTGCTTTTTACCCACTGATGCTGTTTGATGCAAGGAGAATTTAGTCGAGGGAGTTGCTGTGCTGTGTGGCAGCTCAGGCTGAGTTATCAATTCCAGCTTTTGTCCACCACACTAACTGTTCAACTCTTTATTAGAAAATAGGATGCTCTGCAAAGAAAGTTGTGACAAGCTATGCCAAATAACAGATGCCTAGAATAACAACAGTCCTAAAACTTGGAGAAATAAACAGCAAATACCTGCCATCTCTTACATATGTCCTGCTTAGCATCTTAGCACAAAACAGCCTTCCCCAGCATATCACGTCCCCTGTAGCCCCTCCTCCTCACCCTTTAGCTCCTGCAAAGATCTTGCTCTTTCACTCAGTGCAAGCCAGGTTACTTTACCACTAGCAGTGTCCTTTCTGAGACACTGGTATTTTTTAGAAAGCAAAGGCTGTGGAAACTTCTTCCCTAATGGGCAGGAAAATTACTGCCTCACCACAGGCTTTCTGCTAAATCACAATATGCCAGGGTTATTTCGACATTGGTGTCTTTCCCCTTGGTTACAGTAGGTGCAGATCCTTGTTGGTGATGTAGGTGTTAGTGGATACTATCAGCTCTTGGGATCATGATCTTGTTAACTCTCTAGACACCACATCAGAGTCAAAGATAAACAAAAGAAACAAGCTAGTAGTTTTAAATGATTATTCATCTTCACAGCTGGGAGCCCCAGGCTCTTACAAAGGTATGTTTGCTGCAGGATTTAGGGGAAACAATTCTTGGCAAAGAGAATATTTGCAGAGCCATAAGAGGGACACAGCAGCAAAACCAAAGCTTTGACTCTCTGCCTTATGCTGCCTTCTTTGTCACTTCTTTTAGACTTCAGTTAATACGGCAGCCCGAGAAGTCTGGATTTGCAAGTAGCACCTGGTGTGTGAAAGGGTGAGGTTATTTGTACTAACAACAAACTGTGCTGTGCGATGGCTTTTACAAGTCAAAAATGCTCAGCATCCTCCAGTCACTACAATGATAACAAAATCGTACAGTTTTATGCTCAAAACACTACTCCTTTTATGAAAAAAGAAGTTTTTATAAGCTTCATCCAACTTTTAGTACTTTTGTGTATCTCACTAGTAATGAGAAAGCATTTTATCAGCAGCATACAGTTAAAGTAGAGCTGTACCTCATCTGCTGGGGACACAAAAGGTTAAATAATTTCCTGTTGTTGTCTCGCTTGTACCCCATCCCTTTGGAAGAACACAGGTAAACACATCTTTGGATAGCCTGCAGTGAAATTACTTACTGTGTGAAAAATCAGCAACAGGAGTAACTACGCTGATGGATCACCTTACAGAGAAGTCAGTGTGGGGTGCAATAGCAGAGAAGTTTATTCATCGTATTAGGCACTTTGCATGGTTTCTGTGTGCAGACTGCTGGATATAACACCACTTAGCCCTCAATAAAGATTCTGTTTTGCACAGACTGCACCCTGGCTGCCTAGACAGGGGCATAGTTGCTTCACAGTGTGAATGCTGAGGAAAGAGTGCAAAATACCTGTAAATCCTACTTCGAGATACTCTCAACAATTTTTATGCTACCTTTCAGATTGCCATCTTAAGACAAAGCCAAAACACCACATTTTTCCAGGTAAAAGGCAGAATGCCAATAAATAATAATAATACCCACAAATATTTCTTCTGGGTTTTTAGCTGAAGCTATGATTAAGTATTAATATTTTATACAAACAACCCATACAAAATGTGAGAGTGATAAGGTACCTTAAAAACTATGCTTATTTAGTCTTGCACAAGGCAGTCGTAATGTTGGATTAGTATCTGTTTAATTCTCCTATGGCGTTTCAAGCTCAGGAGGAAAGAGCTGTATCTCAGAAATACTCCAGAGTTAATCAGGGATGTGGCAGCATCTGCTTAAGAGAGACCTGTAATTGAATCATCCCTAATTAACCTATCACCTCAACAGAAGGGAATAGGATGTTGGTACCACTACTGAAATGGATGAGAGTGATGGGAATGGAAAGCAGGAAGGATGAGGGAAAGAGAAATAAAGCCATTTGCCTAACACCTAGTTTTATAACAAATTCAGAAGGAGGGAATGAATAGAAATTAGAGTATATGAGTCATTGAATCTCTTCAGTATAGTTAATCAGATTGTAGTTTCAAGAACATTTGAGTGTATTTACATGTTAATCAATGCATTATTTAGGTCCAAGAAATATTTTCTCCTTTGTATAGTTTGGGCTTTTACAGTGTTTACAGATTTTTTTCTTATTACTGCTGACCTAATTGGTATTGGTAATAATTATAATTTCAAATTAGGAAAAAAATCCCTTTGAAAACTAGTGGGCAGAAAATAAAAGCTATGTCAGAGATCTCAAATAGGAAATACAACATGTGTTGTACACTTATTAAATGAAATGTCCACACAAATCAAAATGAGAAGTATTTCCTATTTGAAATAAATCTTACAGATGTACAAGACAGATCCTGAAGAAAACGGCTTGATTTAATATTGTTGTTCTATTTTGTGCTATATAGCTAATATACAATAATTGCAATTTGTTTCATGCAGTGCCCTGCCAGACTGTTTTAGATTATTTGAAGACTGTACTTCAGCATCACAACCAGCTTATGGTACCGCAGCCAGCAGACCATCCAACCGAGGTAGTATACAGTGAAGACAAACTACATGTTTTTATGCTTGCAAATTCATTGAAAACATGTAGGCAAATAAATTAGTAGGCATGGGAAGAATATATTTAGTAGAAAAAATATTTAAAAGCTGTTGTTAAACTGTCATTCTTAGGTACAGTAATCCCCCAAATGGAGGACACATCATTAGTATAATCTAGAATGACTTTACTAAGCAGCATGCAACTCCCTCCATCAGCACCAGCTGCACTTGCCTTGCTTTGGGTAATTCTTCTCTCACCTCTCCTCATAAACATCACTATTTTGGTAAGAATTTAGGCTAGGGCTAACTTGGTGAAAACTGCAGCTGGGTGATTGACAGTGGCTGCACATGGTGGCTGCCAGTACACAGGGGCTGCAGCCCATGTGTGGGGTTTACCAACATGTCATGTGTACAGACACAGACATGTGTGTGTAACCCTAACATGTTAACGCTAAAATACATGTTTCCTTTGTTTCGCAGACAGACCCAAATACAGACTTCTCCAAGTCTGTGGAGAGCGCTTGCTTTTCAGAAAGCATCCCAAACAAAATGTTGTGTTGACAATTTTGTACTTGATAGAGAGTTTGGGGATTTTTGTGATTATGATCTGTTTTTAAAGTGGTGCAGTGAAAAAGCTGTACATTTAAGTCCTCCCCTTCTCTGGAAGGTAGATATGTAAGTCTCTGTATCAGCTCTGGTGTAACTCACGTTAATTTTGCTCCAGTGTGTTTCTATCCAGGCTTGTAAAAATGCCTGAAATGAAGTGGCTTTGTTGAGACCTTTCTCACTTAGACTGTCTGTATTTGAGACTCTTGCTATGCGTGTTTTTGTGTATGTGTCACTGTTTATTCACAGAAACAAAATGAGAAGAGGGAAGGCTTAGGCCTAGTCTGATATTCCTTTACACATGAATGATACATAGTGAAGCCTCATATAGTGCAATTTACCATAGTTTTACTGAAGATATTTTGCAGCCGTTCAGTGTGTGCATCACTTTGCTCCTCCAGTCTGTTTTATCCTGTGCAAATTGATATATACGTATTTAAATTTATATATATCACTAATTGTTATCACTCAAATATAGTCCAAAGATTCATTTTCCTTTTTTTAATGCTCTTTTGCTTAACCAAAACTTTCAAATACTGTAAAATTGAGGCCATTCTGTAATGTCCCACAAGAAATAGCTTGTCATAATGTGACATAATTTTTTATTCAATTAAACACATAGATATTAATCTTTTATTCATAAGCTTAATCATGTACAAATACAAGCATAAAGGCATTTGTATTTTATTTCTTCCTTTGTGGTCTGCTCATTTTATTTCTGGAAGGTTTTATGTTTGTTTTAGTTTAATGGACACACCAAACTGAATCATATATTTAGTGAAATATTTTGTCCAGAAGTGCTTTACTTTCAGAGGAAGCAATGAAAGTGTATCTGTAGCAGGAACCCAGTAATTGTTTAACAGAGTAGGATAACACTATATCATGCCTTTGGAGAAGAATTAGTTAAATATAAATATAATATCCTAATTTTCAGGGGGAGTAAGAGAGAAGCATTATAAAATTGAGACTGAGGAAGTTACACAAAATTTATTACCATCTCCTCAGTTAATAGGAATGTGAGCTCTCATGAAATCTAGGTGTTGGGTCTTTCTGCATCCTATTTACGTCAGTGCTATATATATATCTAAACACAGAGGTATCTTCCAGGATAGCTTGCTGCTTAGCAAAGCCATATATGAGCATCTGTCCTTAATGGACATGAGTGAGCCTGCAGCCTTACCCTGTGCCATCATGGGCTTGCATTAAAAAAGCAAGACAGCACCTACAAAGTTACCTGCAGCTTGTACCTTGCACCAGTATCAGTAAGAATGATTGTCACATCAAAAGGGGAAATTTCCTCGACCCTTAGTGATTTATTTGTCAGTGCCCCAGGAAAGCCATGACCCTTGTGCCCAACTGGTCTGTCAGTGTCCCATTATGGGCACCCTTGACGAAACAGTCCTGCTGGATCCAAAGGTGATTTGACTGCCCTTTTCAGGGAGCTAAGCCAACAGGGTAAGAGAGATCCCTCAGCAAGTCTTCCCACTTTATTTGAATGTGTTACCCACTGCCGACAACTGCCAGCGCCTGTGAAAGACTCACTCTAACCGTTTACAGCATAACACTCTTTATTAATACAAAATTGTGACAAGCTAATAAGGTTTGAAGATTGCTGGTGGTAATACCTGACTGCAAAAGCATATTTAAAACAATATACTATACTACAAAGTAAGCTCTATTCCTAATAGCAATATTCTGTTGTGTAGAGTATGCTTCTTACCCAATAGGTGTGCCTATGGGGTAGAAGTCCCATTCAGCTATCAGCTGATCCCAGCAGTTTCGATGGAGTCGTCACTGATTTTCTCCCCATTCTCAACTTATTTTTATACTATTTTTCTATGTTTAGGTGGAGCTTGAGTGACTTTAGTCACAAATACCTTTGTTACTGACTGGTGTAAAATTCTCTTACTTTGCTTTTAAAGACACAGTCAAAAGAATATAGGGCACGTGCCCAGTGCAGGGTGATTGTACCTTGGAGACAGGTAACTTTGGGTTGGAGATGTACATTAATAATACAATTAGGCTTTAATCAACCAAGTTCACCCAAGGAGAGATATTTTGCCATTGTTGTTGGCTTGGCAGCAGGGCGTCTTCATCTATCTCCCTTGGTTGACATGTGCTATACAGTCTTATGAATTACAAAGTACTGCTAAGTTCCCCACCCTGCAGCATTTCTATGGAGAGAGGCCACGGCGTCTCCACTCTGTTCCATTCTCCACAGCAGGTGCTTATTGTATGGGGAGTCCTTCTGACACATGTCACTCATGTTCCATCCAGGGAGTAGCAGCTGCAATTTACCTTGTAATTCTTAGTCTCCTCTAATTTTTAGCCCCAGCCATCTTCCCACAATGGCCCTTGCTTCACTAGAGTTTTTTTGTTAAAGCAAAAAAATAGGTTTCAGAAATCTAAGGTAGGAAATACTTGACTTTATAAGGGATGAGAAGCTAAGTGCTGAAAAAAATAAGTAGCAACATGAGTACCACATGGCCCTGTGTACCACTGTAGTGGAACAAATCAAGGAAGTACTCATGTCAGCTCCCCTTGGGATAGAGTGGCCACAGTTGCTTTAGCATAAGAGTGTAATACCTCCAAAGAGCTTTGCATGCTGCCCCTCTGCTCTTCCTCCTTCCCCGGTCCCTTCACCATGGTGGCAGAGGACAAGGAGTTGGTTGTACTGGATGGAAGGTAATGTTCTTTTATCACAGAGCTCTTCAGACTTATTAGTGGCTTCCCAAGGGCTCGTGTACCTGGCAAAAATTAAAGCAGCTTCTTGTATTATGAAGGAAGGGGTAGGAATTGCCCCTTTTGAAGTGGTGTGTGGAGACAATGAAGTGCAAAGAGAAAGTCCCAAATTGTAACAGCTAAACTATAGGTAAAGGGTCTTTCTCTTAGGGGTTACAAGCTTGAATTTACAAGCTACAGGCAGACTGAAGTGTTGAGTTGTTTGGGGGGAGTGGCCTCTCAGACAAAGCCCATCTCTTCCTTTATATTTTGGCTTCCTTTGCAGTTTTGGATTTGCCTGTAGCTGTCTTTGCCAGCAGCTTGCAGCAAGGCAAACAAGTAGCAGACAGTCAGACAGGCTCAGCGCCCAGTGATGCTAACCCCACTGGGATGTGGTGGTACTCCAGATCATACAGATTATCTAATGACCCCCTCAGCACAGTCTTCACTAAATTCAATCTTCCATATATTTACCAGATTTGCAAAGAATTAAAAAGCAAATACCTGAGGAAAATCTTCAAAGATGATCTCAAGCTGTCTCCTAAGATGCTATAGTAAATATATGAAAGAAGGCAAGGGCAGTCCTTACAATATTTTTCGGGTATCAAAGGCCTGGAAGTGAGGAGAACTTTTGTGACAGTTGCCCACAAGTGCAGCATGATGAGGCTGATTGCCTCACTGAGCATCAGACCCTTGTTTCCCTAACCAAGAGCTGGTATCCAATCTGGGGGCTACAGAAGAGTTTACTAATTGGTCCGCTAGATAAAGAGGTGCAGCTGTAAAAGTGAATGAGTCTCTTGGAGGGTGTAGTTTGGTTTTTTGTGTACTTGAATTATTTCAAGTATATTAACAGTACCATCTCACATTAATTGGGTAATCCTGGACTATAGCATTTTATGAGCAACAAGAATTAAATACAATTTAGGTACAATTGACTTAAGAGGGCTTATAAATGTGTGTGGATTACAGGGATCCCTGTAATTAGTCCCACAGTATTCATTTAATGTTGGAATACTGAAGCACACAAATTATGAAGGTTAAAAGCAAAATTTCTTTCCAGCTGACACAGTGGCATTTCTGTAAAACTGCAATTTGAGTTAATACAACATTCATTAATAATAATAAAGCTTTTAGTTTTCATAGTTTATTTATTTATTTTCTTTACATTTTTCACAGTAACGTAACTGATGTCAAGTTTCGGGTGTGTTCTACAGAAGTAATAAGTTTCTTATAAAAATAGACCAAAAGAGTCACCTCTGAAGTAAACTGTCAGCTGTGATGAAGTGATCCATTTGATCATGCTCTTCCAAGACCCTTTTTATGCATTTTAACATATTAAGTAGAAACATGATAGTTAAATAGCATACCCAGTCACTGATTCTTAACTCTTTTTAACCTTCTTGTTAAAGTGGAAATTATCAATAGGCAGCTCTCAAAATATATTCCCCGTGCCCCACTGAATTTGAGTTCTAGAAAATGGAAATGTAGTTTTAAAAGTACCCATTCTCACTAAGAGCAATGTTCACTTCATGGTGTGTTTCACTGTCAGTATTGTGGCTAATTTAAAAGTGTATCTTTTATTGCAACTGACATTTTTACTTATTTGTCTTGTAAAATAAGCAATGGAAATATTTCATTTTTTCAGGGGAGTAAGCAGTTGCTGAACAACTACCCTGTCTACATCACTAGTAAACAGTGGGATGAGGCTGTAAATTCTTCCAAGAAAGATGGACGACGGCTCCTGCGCTATCTCATCAGATTTGTTTTCACAACCGATGAGCTTAAGTACTCATGCGGCCTTGGAAAAAGGAAAAGGTCAGTGCAGTCAGGAGAGACAGGTCCTGAAAGACGTCCTCTGGATCCAGTAAAAGTAACATGTCTCAGAGGTACTGCATCTTTTCGCTCAGTGTCCACCATATGTGATCTCATTTCACCACATTGGCTCTGGCTCGGTAGAAGCATTTGGCTTACAGTTGCAGAACTAGAAAGGGTTTCACAGGCAGGTGACAAGCAGCCAGAAACCCTCCACTTTCTTTTTATACATACATACATATATGTATGTATGTATGATATACGTGTTTGGGGTGTTTTTTGATGGGAAAAAACAAGGCTGCTTATTAAAGAGAGGAGAAATACAAGGCCACATGACACTAATACATTTTAAACACAGAAGAAAATCCAGACAGCCGTAATTACACTCTATTATAATAAGCTATCAGGATATTTTTTAACACTGATACACAACAAAACTAACCACTGGAATAGTTATAGCCTAATGTATAGAAAAACACAGTGCATCATTGGAGTTAGAAGCTAACCAAGTTTCAGAATAGGTTTAAGCATCTTACAGGATCGAGAACATCTACAGGTTAATTACCTACAAAATGTGTTGTTGAGAATTTAATTTTTTTTTTTTTTTGCATATTGATAACATTGCCTGAATGTTAGGGAACAACTTTTCCCCATGTTTAGCCTGAAAAGGAAAGGGAATTTTGCATGCATTTTGCAATGTCAGAGGATACTGGATGATATAGAGAAAGGGTACAGATTGAGAAGAATGTTTTGTGCTTTCAATTCCTAAAATTGTTTGAAAGGCCTGGTATCAGGCTTTATAATAAAACATACAAAATAGGACTTTTTAAGGCCCAATTAAAAACACGTTTTTAGTTTCAACACCTGTATTTTATAGATGCATATGCCTGTTATTTATTTAATTAACTCATAGTTAACTTTATTGTATTTTGTGTGCACATACATGAAATTTTGGTTGAACTAAACTCAAGAATATTTACTAATCAATGCAATGTAGAAAGCTATATTGTGGTCAGTAGTGATAAAAATATCTTTAGCCATCCACCTGGAGTCCAAAGTGGTTATTGTATATGTCAGACAGAGCCTCTTCCCATCTAGAGTAGAAAAATCCAGCAGGGCTAAAGTAGATTTGTGATTGGGATACATTGATATAACCAGGTAATGAACTCAGATTTTGCATGCAGACAAATTAGACAAAGAAGCTGTTTTTGTACTACAAAGGAGTCTGTTAACCTGCTATATGATATTTTACCAGACCAGAATACTCTATCAGAGCTTAATTGAAGGGCAAGTCCATTGCACACCATGCTGCAGAGGTCTAGAGAAAGAGTAGGAGTCCCAGAAGTTTTCCTGGAAACTGAAGGCTGGATACAAGTACTTTAATATTTACTAAATTACTTTGAATTTCACCTAGTAATTTACACACAAGCAGAGTGTTGATACCCTTTTCTTCCCCTTTCTTCTCCCTGCCTCCCAAGACTAACAGTGAATCCACTTGTACTTTTGCTTATGGCCACTCTCCTTTCTGGGGTCCTGGGCATACCAACTGTGGGGAGCACTCCTTGAGAGAAAGAGGAAGGGTAATTTAATTTTCAGAAGCTTGAAGAGGAAGCCAAAACATATCTAAGGACCAGCTAAGAAAACAGAGTAGACAACTGTGTGTGTGTGGGTGGGAACATGACAACTTTCTTCAGTGCCAAGAGTTGGCCGCTGGCTCCTTCCCATTTACAAGCCAAGGTAACAAGTGTCTGACTAATTATCAGCCAATGGCCAATTATACCTTTCCACCATTGCAAGGAGTGCAAATTGGTTCTCTCTCTGCACTCAGAGCAGTTTAAATATCTATAAACATGCTTAATATATTCCTACAACTGACTGGTGTCTGGAACCAGCTTTAAAACAGCCTGGCATGCTTAAATTATAGCATTACTCCTTTATATGGTAACAATTTCCCTGAGAAAAAGACAAGTCTGTGGAGGCACGTGTGAGCATAACTAGGAAGGAATTACTGTTGCCCATGCGGATTTCCAGGGAAATGAATTTAAAACAGAGATTGCTATCACTTTTGCAGACATACTGCTGGAAGAGCTATGAAAAAATCACATCCTAATTGTCCAACAGATGAGATACCTTGCAGGCACAGGAACTCATGTAAAAGCACAGCAGTCCCCATCTCAAGATGTGGTGACAGTAATGAAGTTACCTTACACCATTTATTGTGCTGTTGGCTTGTCAACAGTAGAAAATAGAATTTAAAAATATCCTGGGACACACAATACTGCAAGAGGGAATAACTAATATTACAGAATAAATAAGCAGCTCAGTTTCCATATGAGGTATAGTGTATCCAATATCTCTAATAAGGTGCCCTCACATTTAAAATCTTATTTGGATGTTTCAAAGTCCAAATATACCTATTTGAGCTATGTCTAGCAGTTACAACTCCAGAATTGGGGATCTGCAATGTCTAGCATATTACATGTCAAAGGATCTGAAAAATAAATCATAAAAATTGTAATCGTCACATACAAATAGCTGTATGTGGAAGCAGCAGCCACTTAAATAGCCAAATTACATGTCATACAATTCATTTTATCCTGCATTGAAAATTATTGCAAGGTTCACCAACTCAGCCTTCTAACCTCATTTAGCTATTTCTAAGGCCAGTTTAGTCTCTGAAAAAAATGGGTGTGAAATACAGGGAGATGAAAAGAGCAGAACTTAAAAGGAAAGATATCCCAAACAGAAAGAAGCATCAAACCAAAATAATAGCAGTGGCATTTTCCAGCAGGTTGTGGGCTCCTGCAGCCTGCAGGTGCTGAAGCAGCCACCAGAGGGAGGTCATAAAGAGCTGCGCCAGCAATCACCTTGAGGTATAGACAACAGGTTTCAAATTAAATACATTCCAGTTCATGTTAGCTTTCACATGTATTGCATATGCCGAATCACAGCCTTCACTTCCAATTAGTTCTTTTTATTTCCACAAGAAGGGATTTTATCTCCAGGTCCCACGCATCACCTAATTAGCTCAGGTATAACAACATACACTGCATGTGGAGAAACACACTTGTGCAGCAAGAAAATAGGTCCAAGTGGCATTATCATGGCATCCCCCATAAGGCTTTACTTCTGTTTAAGTAGAGCAGCAATACCTCCTTTATTTCCCACGAGCTTTTGACACCTGGGTGATAAACAGATGCTGCAAAGACAAGCTGGTTTTTATCCTTGCATGTTTTCCTGCAGAGTTCATTAGGATGCATTGTACTTCCAACCCAGACTGGTGGATGCCATCCGAAGAGCAAATAAACAAGGTATTCAGTGATGCAGTAGGACATGCTCGTCAAGGGCGTGCGGTGGGGACTTTCCTTCACAATGGGAACTCATATTATGAAGGGACTGACCATCCAGGATCACAGGATGAAGTCTTCAATAGAGGTATGCAAGATGGATCTGGTGATTGATGGCAGTGAGAACCACCTCATGTAACCGTAGCAACTACTTAATTTAGGAGAGATTATTTGTTCAACATACTTAACCCTGCTGCCATTTAGGAGTCCAAAGCATGTTTGAACACATACTGTATGCATTTCAGCTTTTCCATCCCACCATATTCCAGTTAACAAAAAGAAATCCATTTCAAGACCTGCTTTATAAAAATTCTCAGTGCCTATTATGTCCAAATCCTTCATAGCACCCTCAAAGGGAAAGTGCAGTTCATTTTATCTAGTTGTAGAGGAAAGGTCATTAGAAAAACCTATAAAAATGTCAAAAGAAACAGCAGTTACTATCTCTTCTGTCTATTGATAACAACCCCAGACCTGAACCCAGAACATCTGGGTACTATTTGCTTTCCCCGAGGAGGAGATGTAAGAACACGTCTACACACTCATAACAAAAAAGAAGTGGTCTCCTATTTCCTAACAGAAAGGAACATAATTTTAAATGCTACCTTAAAATACCACACAAGATGAAAAATTCAGGGACTTGCTTAGCCAACTCTGCCAGGAAATTAAGCTTCCGGGTAAAACAGCAGCACATATCAACAGCAGAATCCTACAAAGGCCCAGAACAAAAACAGGCACTTCTAACAGCTAAAAATTGCATTGTATCAGATGGACAGTATATTTACCTAGATTTCCAGAGGATTAAAGTTGATCATGACAGTTTTTATTAAAACAAGATTGCTAAAAACAAATTGCCAGTTCAGAAGACAGATTTTGAATTGTCTACTGCTATTCTGCAGCTATTCTGCTATTGTGTAGCTGTAGAGGCTTAAAATTGTCATTTCTTGGTTTTGCTTTCATTTATGTTTTATATTCATTCCTTGAAAGAGATGAGACAATGTGCTGGTTTTGCTCAGTGTTGCATTCAGGGAGGGGTTGGGCAAGAAGAGTCTATTTTAGATTTCTGTAGTTGATAAACATGTGGTCCAGACTATCTAAGAGCTGTAAGAAAAGAGCTGTTGAAGAATTCACAACAGTGCACAACGTTGGAAGCAGATACCAGCTTTAAAAATTAGTCTACTAAAAACCTTTAATTTTAAAGGTTAGGAGTTGATTGTTCCTCCAAATTGATGCACTCCAGAAATATGCAATGCCAAAGAAATTGTACCCTTTCCTTTCCACATTAGGGTGTTTCCATCTCCTTACCTTGTCTGGTTGCTCAGGCCTGTGCTGACATCCTTACAGCCTGAATCAGCTCTTCTCAAGACAATATTTCCCCACTGGCAGGTACAAGGAACTGGTTTTTGTAAAGAAAGCTCACTTCACTTTTGACCATCCTTAGTGCTACCTCATCAGCGTGGACTCTCCTGAATGCATATCTCACACTCCCCAGCTTTCCTCACCGTCTTGTGCAAGCCACGAGAGCAGCTACTAATTGCTCCTTTTACCCATCTCCTCTCCTTCCCAACCTTCTCCCTGTGCACCAGGCAAGGCAGGAGGCACCCAGCCCATTCCCCAGAGGATCAGGAAGGGCTCTCTGGAGTGTAGCGCTCCTCTAGCCCCAGCCTGGCCGTAGGATTGAGGCCATCTCTCAAAGCTCAGCTCACCCACACAATAGCTTTCTGCTATCTGCCTCCCCTTTGCCTGGGGTTGTGACTGATCTCTCATGGCCCATGGGGCATCTCAGGACACGGGTTCCACCGTGCACTGCCATAGACAGGACCTCACTCAGCCAGGATATGCTTTAGGCCCTTAAATGTCCAATACCTCTCAGTTCATTTTAATTTTGGTGATTTTTTAAAAGGGGGTTGAAAGGCACTCATTGGCCCCAAATTAACTAATTTACTTTATAAAAGTCAATTAGCAATTTAGTCACACAAGACCTCACTAGACCAATGGGTTTGGAAGAGCATCCCCCATTACAGGCAGGAGGTGACTTTCTTGGAGTGGTCAACAGCACTTGGTGGCCTCCAGAAAAGAAACTTAGTGTACAGAAATGTCACAGTACAGATATCCTATAGTAGCTTTTCGGTGTTGAACTTACACTTTTTTTAAAAGAACTATAATAGAAGATGTTATATTGCTCAGATGGTGTAAGTCTTGCTGGTCTATGTTTAATGTGGTGACACACGCCAGAACTATTTGGTAAAACATGTCAGAATGTGTGAGTCAACATTATACTGTAAATTTGTCCACAGCGATATGTATCATGCTGTATTTTTGTAAACATTGTGATGGTTTCCTTTCAGGTGTTTAATTGTATGATGTTAAAGATACAAACAGTTCATTTTTAACAGTCTCAGAACAGAATTACTGGACTGGACAGACCTCTCGTTTAATAACCTAAAGATTTGCTAAAATAACTAGTAAACCTAGCTTTATTTTTAGTGTAAAAAGCATAGCCAGCATCCCGGAACCACTCACAATACTCTCATATTGTGCAGAATAACCAAAAGTATAATTTCATCCTGAAAGCCACTTTGGCAGTCAAAACGCCTTTGCAGGTTTGGACCTTTCTTTACAAACAAAATTTTGCCCTCAATTGCTTATGTGCACTGGCCAGTGACACGAATCATAGTCAGACAGGCATTAACAGACGCCCACTCCCATTTTTGTTCACATTTACAATAAGAGTATAAAAATTTCTCAGCTGTCTTTAATTGCCATCATGCCCACTTGACCCACCCATTTAATTTTAAAAAACCCAGACCTTCCACAACAGCTTATTCCATTTAATTTTTTCATGAGGTACTATAAATTCATACACATTGAAGTGTCTAAATATCTGCAAGATGTTAGGTGTAATAGTATGGGACCTGAAATAATAGATAGCACATAAGCCTTTGCAAAGCAAGATATCCATATTTAAGCAGTGTGCTTTGTAAGCCAGCACATCCCTTCCCAGCTCTGGATGTAGACAACAGGCTTGTGACAGAAGGAAACTGCTATCATGTCACTCCAGAAAGTCCCAGGAGGATAGAGATTCTTGTCTTATCCTTCCATACACTTTAATCCTACTGTCATTTATGTATCTGCCTTCTCAAACTTTGTGTAGCAGTACCGCACGCCCATCTGTGCCAACATGCCTTCGCTATATTTTCTATGACAAATATTTGTGGAGAAACTGTGATTAAAAAAAACATTAATCCTGATATTTTTATTGTTATGGTGTAGTTAATTCTATGAATACTTTCTAATGATGATTGTACTGTGTAGAGTAAGTACAGGCTAGGGATAGACCTTTACCAGATATTGTATAAAAAAAAAGTGCATAGTGTAATATAGACTAGTAAGGTTTTTGTGACAATTTCTATAGGATGTGTGAATTGTTTTCTATGTGGCAACACACATTTCTTTTAAAGAATATAAAATCTTAGAGAATTTTTTAAACAGTCAATATTTTTTAATTATAAGGACATTTGTTACCTACAGTTTACTATTTTAGGTGTTAATTCTAATTTGAATATTGGTTTTATTACTACATACCTCCAGTTCCATTTGTTCTGTTGCATAAAAATGCACAATAAAAGTCGGTCTCTGCTTAACCTGTCTCTGTCTTTATAAGGATTGTTGTGTCAGTGTGACCAGAGAACACAGTGACAGAGAACCAGCCATCACAACTGGTTGTCACTATAAATATATATGAAAAGTTTTAGATTTATATAAAAGGCTAGAGCATTTTCTTTTGCATTCCATGTTTGTTTGGTATGAAGCACTGGCAAGCACAATGAAGCATTATGAAGAATTCAAGTATGAATATAAAATAAATAATTTTCACCTCAAAATACAACCACAGATTTATATGCTGGTTAGATGGAAAGACTGCTCAAAGGAGGCACCCATCTGCAGTATTAAGACCTGACTTCAGATAATTTGTAGAGGAATTACAGTGACAGACATGGCAAATCCCCTCTGCTGGGCTGTGAAGAAGGGTGGGCCTGATGGTAGGCTGATGTCAGCCATTTGAAATGGTTGCCCAGTATTGCCATTATAAAACAATGCTTTCAGGTGCTTGTAATGCTGCAAAATTAACTTGGATTGAGCAAGTATTTTCTAGATAAGGGGCTTCAGCCTACTGGTTTTTGGTGCTTTTTTCTGAAATTAGTGAAAACAGTTATTAATGAAACCCCCACAAAAATAATTTCAAATTATTCTGAGAAATGTAGGCAAAAAAACCCTGTATTAATCCTTCTGGGAAAAAAAAATATAATTATCTCTTTGAAAAGTTCTGACTTCTCAGACTTTTGGGCAATAGCTGAAAATGTCAGAGGGTAGATCCAGAGACAGGAGTGAACAGGAATGGGTTGTGGGGAAACCAACAGGATGAAGGGGCAGTGCAGGTAGAAACCCATCAGGGAAAGCTGGCAGGTAAGGAGAGCACATTGGTAGCAGGAGGTACATAGGTACCCAGAGGCAGCAACTGGGTTTTCGAAGCTTTAAAGGAGAGATTAGGTCTAACAGTAAAAAGATTATAAGACTGAGAGGCAGCACCTGAGGCTGGGCAGGCAGAGAGAAGTTGTAAGGAAGAGGTACCTAGGACGGGGAAGAACCAGTGATGGGAAATAACTGAAGGAGAACCTGCAGCACAGATCAGGGTTGTAATTCAGTAATGTCACATTTTATCACTCTTCCACTAAATACCTGTTAAACATACGGGTAAGGCAGTGGTTAAACCATGCTTCTGCTCTGCCACAGTGCTAGTCCCCTCAGCAGCACAGCCCACCTGCTAGCAGTTACATCTTTGCTGAAGCACTAAGATGTCCTTGAAAACAACCTTTAAGGCCCAAGTCAGACAATGAATCTCATACATATGAATTCAGGTTTTACCTCATTTGTTTAGAACAGGCTCACATGCAAGCTCACATTATAAGAGTCTTTGTACTCATTTTTATAAGACTGCTCATGTTGCAAAATCTTGCCCTCAGGAGTTCAGATACTTAGGAATGGCTGCTTTCTCTGTCTCCTTCCCTCTGCTGAGGCACTGACTAAAGCCAGTGGACTGAGGAGTGTCAGAATAGGAAGTGCTTCCATCACAGTGAGGAGACCAAAACCTCAGTCCCATGGAACACAGAAGGCAGCAGGTTTCAACCTTCAGCCTGATGTGCCCAGAATTGAAACAGTTCTACCTACCTCCTTCATAGGTGTTTTGTGCAGATGAGTGCTACTGAAGAACCAGAGCTATAGTGCTAAGCACAATGGAAAAGCCCTCAAAGACAGCAACAAGCCTGCAGAGTAGTTTGAGTGCACACAATACATAAAACCAGGCCAGATCAAATGAGGATAAAACAAATACCAAGTCACAGATGAAGGAGCAGCATCCTCCTGCATGACGCTGGGGTGCCTGGCAACAGCAGCAGTGTAGAGCAGACATAAGGACCCCAACCACAAGGAGACCGAGATACTTTTGCACAGCAACATTAATTTTGCCCTCTGGTAACATCCGAGTCCTTAAGACACTGCCTTCACAACATTCTCTTACCATAGCTTTGTGATCAGCTACTAGCTCATGGACAATACGTGAGGAGTACCAACTTGCAAACTTTATCTTCTGTTTGTAAACATGCACATAGATGGTATCTCAAAGAGAACAGGGAAAAAAGAACTCATCTTTCCTTACCTGACTCTTAAGTATGCTCGTCTGCACCATGGGCAACTACAAACATTCCCCAAGTGCTTCAGCAAGAGGAAAGCATGAATACAGCTCCAAGGTGACAATCACATAAATTTTAAATATTGATAAAGCAAACCAATACCACTGATATGACTTGACTGCTCCTTTAGTGGGGTCTATTTAAATCAGAAGTTCCATCTTGGTTATTTCCTAGTAAGTTCATATATGAACAGCTCTGCAGGGATAAAGCTTCTCTGCTGCACTGGAGTCCCTTGGAGTACTGGGCAGGTCTCTGTGTATGACCTTGCCCTGTGAAAACAAAAACTCTCCTACACAGACTCTTCAACATCTGAAGTGAAAAAGCAGCTTCTACTGCAAATGTATGGCGCTAAGGGGAAAAAAAAATCCATGCCAGCAGATTAATTACCTGAGTCGAGGAAAAAAATCTGACATGAACTTACACAACAGTGTTGGGAAAAACCTAAAAACCCCTTTTTTCCTTAAAAATGCCTTGAACTTTCCACTAATCTGACAGATATCATTGCCTCAAGCTAGGCTGTCTTTGTAGGAAAACGGAAAGAAACAGGTTTGCTAATGACTCAAAGCAGTTTCCTATTAGAAAAGTTAGTATTTAGTTCCCATTTAGGAACAGAGTCAATAGTACAGCAGAAAAAGCCTAATTAAACCTTTAAAAATGCCTAGTAACATGAGTGAAAAACTGTAGTCTTCTTGCAAAAGGATGTGAACCTGAAAGAGCCAACAACTGAACTACTTATTGAACTGATAGCAGAGGGATTTTTTTTTTTCTAAAGGATAATCCAAAATGAGAAGCAGAGAAGCAAACAGTTCCAACGGTCTCCTGACAAAAGGGCATGTGAAGGAAATTTCCCATCCACAGCACCAGGAAGATTATTCCAGGGAGAGATTAATTTCCAAGAAAGAAGTTAAACTTGGCACATTTGTAAACCTACCAAATGCTAGACAGAGCATTGCTGCACACCCCAATGATCCAGAAGTGTCCAATTGCCTACTGAGCAGATGGAGCTCCTGGAACACAGACTTTGGAAGTGGTCTCCTCCACCCAAAACCCTTGTTTTGAACCACCCAGAGACTAAACTTCTACAGCAAAGGTCAGAACCAAGGAAATCAGTGCAAGGCATAAAGGGGAAGGAGCAGAATGCGTTAAAGCCACAGCCTTACTGAAATGTCTTTCATCAAGGATTCCAAGTTGTCCAAATTCATTAGGATCTCGTTCCACAGTATTTAATTTTTATTTTTGCTATCGGTCCTCTTTCATGAGAATATGATCAATGAGGTACAAATCTACAGCCAAGACACCTACATACAATTGTAACATGAAAAGACATGAGGTTGTATATGAATGTATTTGTATGTGCATTAAATGCAAAATGGCTTTTCTTTATGCCTTGTAAAAAAAACCCCAACCAACATTTTGACCCTAAACTTAATGCTGTGTGTATCCAGAGTGGCCTGAATTATTTCAGTGCTAAACTGCTGTTCAATCAGTATTTTGGGTGAAATGTTAGTGTTTCTCTGAAACACTGAGTATCAATTTAAACTAGAGCATTGAGTAACAATTAAGCCACCTCATTTGTAGGAAGGAGAGCATAGAAAAGATCCTACTATGTCTCAGCATCAGAACTGAAGGAGTCTTAAAAAAAAAAAAAATCACAACAGAGCTGGGTTAATCAATATAGGTAATTTACTAGAAGCCGAGCTGCCACAACTTCTGTGAAGGCAGAAATTACGTCCCTTTTCCTAACGTTTTCAAAAAAGGTTTAATTCAAATGGTAAAAGGAAGGTTTACTTTTCATGACCTTTTAATAAAGTCCCTCCTAAAATCATAGAAGAGACAGTCTCTTCTTGAACAGTTAAGATCACCTCCAACCACCCAACTGCAAGGTCCCACTTCAACCTATTACCCACCACTTGACACAATTATCTAAGAATGACCTTTCAACAAATACCACAAATGGCAAATAAAGGATTTTGAAGAGTCCAAGTCACATCACATGAAAGGACAGAGCTCTCCCCTCTTTTGAAGTGGCTGAGACCACTTGCCTGGTTATTCAGACAGCCCAAAAGACAGTCCAATATTTGGACTTGACTTCAAATGGACAAGAGACAAGGCCCTGAAATCTGCCCCTTCACTGCTNCCCTTGACTGCCCCGGAAAATCTTTTGCCATTTGGTTCATTCAAAAAAAAAAAAAAACCAAAACCAAAACAACATACTTATTTGAGAAAGGGAGTTCTCACAACTATCAAATGAAATATCTTTTAGCAATCAAGACATTATGCTGCATAGTCAAAATCCCACAATATGTTGCTTGATCACCTTATTTCTGGTATCTGGATACCACAGAGGAAAAAAACGTCCAGTTTTTCAAGCTTCTCCACTTCATCACCCAGGCTTCCAGCATTTTTGACTCTTCTTTCCAACCACAGATATTTTAGCCCAATTACAAATAGTTCTTTCCATAACTGGATAAATGATCGGTTTTATCAGCATTAGTGATAAAAACTAGCACTTTATTGAATCAGACAGTAGATCAAATCCCTTCTAAGCTGACTGATTTCAAGCTTTTTCTTAAGAGGCTTGGACAGCTTTGCTGGGATTGTGGAACTACAGTTACTATGTGGGTAATACCTGAACCCAACCCCTTCAAGGAATTTTGTTGATACCCTTGACTATACACAGACATGCAACCTTTCTTCACATCATCCTTATGNATGGTAAAAGGAAGGTTTACTTTTCATGACCTTTTAATAAAGTCCCTCCTAAAATCATAGAAGAGACAGTCTCTTCTTGAACAGTTAAGATCACCTCCAACCACCCAACCGCAAGGTCCCACTTCAACCTATTACCCACCACTTGACACAATTATCT
>WEIV01017155.1:142222-173296 GCA_013390005.1 Calyptomena viridis
AAGTTTTAACAGATACTTTCCCGATTAACAGGTAAGATTGCTAAAATAATTTGCTTTATGCCATTAAAGCTATTTATAAAGATTCAATACAGTTGAATCAAAATAAAGTTTCTATTAAGAAATATGCTTTTTCTGATATTGTAGAAATATGTTATCGTCATTACATGGATCATATAATCCAGGAGAAAGTCACTGACTTCAAAGTCATCCCGCATGTGAACCTGACTAGCATATTTAGTAAAGCACATTCAACACCAACACAATCACTGAAATCCCTACCTATACCAAAAAACAGTATTCATGTTTATAAAATAGTCATGATCCTACTCCTCAAAAACCATGAAGAACTGATTCTGCTGGTGCAATTAAATTAAAAAATAATATTCTGATTTTTAAACAGCACAACACTAGGGACAGAAGCTAAAACCAGAATATTTATCAAATATAACAAGCAAAGACAGACATGCTCTTGACTAGTATCTCATGGCCACAAAAAGCAGTCATGGCAGGACTATTTGTCTGGCAGTCAGTATACATGCACTACTGAATTCATGCCAAAATGTAAGATTGGCAGCCACAACAGACTTGTAAAATTACAAATGCAATCAATCCTTCATTGCATCAGCCAAAGGCTATTTAAATTGCAGAATGAAAAAAAGTAATTATAAAGTAGTTGAGAAGCTTGTAAAAGGAAACACTGTAGTTCTTCAACAAGAGCAAAAGATGTTGAGTAACACTCCCATCACACAAATATTTGATATAATGCTATGCACCAGATTAAAAAAAAATTTCTTTTTTGCAGCCAAAACAGAATTCAACAGCCTATAAATAATCTGACATTCTGAGAATGTCAGTAACGAAGACACAATCAGGTCTATTTAATGAAACTATTGTTCTAGGTTTGTATAAAATGAAACAAAATACACAACAAATGGATCAGTGGCAAAGTAAGGGTTTGCAGGTAATCAGAATATAATTAATACCACCATAGCAAGAAAATCTGCATTAGGAATATCAACCCATATTCACAAATTAAATTCCAAAAAGTAGATGTCGTCATACTGTTTAAAATATAGCACAGACGAAGCAGTCCCTATTAAGCAGTTAAAATTTACCTTTAGGTCCTTTTCAAGTCTGTCTACTTCAGCTCCCAATGTGTCAATAATATTCTCACCATGCTTAAGCATGAAGGCTTCTAATTCTTCAAGGGTTTTCACTTGCTGAATTTCCTAGGAAGAAATTAAGTTTAAGAGACTGAGATGAGGGAAAAAAATAAAGGAATAACACTCCAGAGGGTCTTGACATATTTCAAGAGGGAGGAAAAAAAACCCCTAAACAAAACACTTCAGCTTTTGCCATTTCCTTTCAAAACATCATCTGTTCTTATGTCTCAAGGACACAGAAGAGTAGCATCTATTCAGTGAAAACAGCTGGCTCTACCATTACACCTGCATTTTATATAAAACCTTCTATCTTCAATCGATTTTCTCCTTAACTTTCCAAATAAGTTTAGAGAATTTCACTCATTTTCCAGAAGTTTCTGGGGTATTCATTGCTCATGGCAGGCAGAGCAGGGTACACCTGTGTACTCTTTCCCCATTTTCATACATGCTCACTATTCCATTATACTGCCTACTCTGGGCATCACATAACCAACTCATCTGAAAATCCAAAAGGATTAATACAAACCCTGCTGTAAATATAGCTCCTCCATAATATCAAAAATTTGAAAATAGTTGACAAGAACTCAGACTAGGAGACTCACAGCATACGAAACTGAAGTAATGAAGGCAGACAGNGAGCTTTCCTTAGAAGTCTCACATTAAGCTGGCCAGGAGCCATCTGCCATGAAGTATCTCAGCCACAGTTTAGGCAACACAGCTGTATTATGTTTAGGAGAAATAGGTTATTGCAAAAAGACACTAAATTAACTACTAAATAGCTAATTGTTCTTGTGTATACAATTACAACACAACATCAATTTTTTCCCCTCCCCACTACTCTGAAAGTAAGAGGAAGAATGTAATTGAGCAAGCTTAAAAGATATCTCAGCCATAATAACCTGATGATCACATCAAGTCTAACACGAAAAAGAAATGAGATGATCTGAATGACAGCATTTCAACAAATATTTTGCAATTGTAGAAAGAGTAATGTTGACAGCAATGCTAGCTGAATGAGCTAGTTATTTGAAAAAGTGCAGAAGCAAGTGCAATGTCTGCCCTTGACTTCAGATGGCCAAGTCCTACTGGAAGTGGCTATTCTTCAAGGATGTTTTTATAGCTGACACAAGGTTACTATATGAAATGACAATGATCTGTGTAAGAAACAACTGCCAACCTAGAAACAATCAGGAAGATCCCAACAATATTAGAGCTACTGGAGGAACTAGTGAAGGTTGTATGCAATCGCCAAAGGGAATAGCAGGTAAAGAACAAAAGCTGACAAAGCCTTTGAAAAGAAGACTAGCGTACTAAACAGCAACAGCAAAGCAATTTGCAATATACAACCAAGCAAACCTGCAGTGCCTCAGTGGTACAAAGCTGATAGAAGTCTTCCTCTCAATGTATTAAATTGAAATACAATATATGAACAGATCAGTTATTGCATTATATATATACCCACATTCTTATTTTGACATTAACGTGTTTTAAAAACTGAGATCCTGACTAATGGTTTAAAAAATTTAAAATTTAAAGGTAAACTCAGATTACTTCTAAGTCATGTTTAACACAGATAAAATTCCAGACATCTGACATCTATGCTTCATTTTGAAAGGGTAGCAAAGAAATAATTCTTGTAGGTACGCAAGCAAATTTATATAAGGGAGGTACCAATGAAAACTGGTAAGCAAGCAAAACATTTTCCTCATTTAAAACTCCTTTTAATTTAGATAAATTATGATTTACTTCATACTATATAGCTTTGCCATATAGAAGCCAGCTGAGAGCAGTTTCATGTTTCTATATTAAAAAGAGGGTTAAGAAAAGCTACTCTGAACTACACTAAAATTAGAGACTGGCACTTAAAGATGTTTCATTGTTAAAAATCATCAAAATGCTAAATCATGTGAGGAAAGCAATACATATTCAAGCTGAGTCTAGATGGCCAGACCTCTAAACCCTAACAATTCATCATCACCCAAGGCAAATAGCTCTGCCAAAAAATACGTTTATTTGCAGCTAACAGGTTTCTAGTTTTAATTGCAGATCTTGCAATTCAATAAAAAAATTACTGGAAGAATTATATTGTCATAAAATTTTTTTTTTTACAAATCTATATTTTCTAACAAAAAATAAATTAAAAAAATCCGTCCTCCTCCTACCAGGCCCTACTCAGCCCATGTACAGATATTTAAAACACTAACACAAAGTAACAAGATCTGCACCCCATCAAAACGAAGAAGTGAAATTTGTTTAAACCCAAGATTTGCAAGTAGGTGAGATATATTTGAAATTGGAAAGTAAGTATCAAATACTGGGGTTACAAAATCCTTTTTTTAAAACATACTTGTAGCAGTTGTTCAATGTCCTGTTTTTCCAAGTAAGACCGAGTAACAACACGTCCATCAAAGTCTACTTCTGCCTTGAATCTCACTTTGCTCATTCCCATGTCTGTGGCTTTAACATCATGAATTGCTCTGAAACATAAATTTTTAAAGAAAATCTAAAACAACATAAAGCAAACCACTAGCTAATTTGACTTCTGATGTTAACAATATTGTCACTGGAATATGATCCTGTAATTTTAAAAGGCCTCTGTCTCTGAAAAAAAAAATTGTCATTTTGCCACCATACACTTCCATTAAATACTGGTTATATTTAACTGGTTTTACCATTTCCATAGGTTTCTGCAACAGCAACACATCTCTAAATGGTTCACTGCAATAAAAGACAGACTACAAGAAGCATCACAGATTTGGAACTATGCTACCAACACATTAAAAGAAAAAAAAAACAAAACAAAAAATCCCACAACTAAAGATGCGAGAATTTCTCTATTCTGTGTTAAAAGTTTAACTTACTTGCTACTGAAGTTTTTGTGCTATACATGACACTATGTAATCATCTTTAAGTATCCTCAATTATGAGATAAAGAACAATAATGTATTGCTAATTACTGAAAGGAAACCTTGAAATTATAAAAGCGTCCTCTCCTATACTTGGTAGTCATGATCTTTCAAAGAATTGTCAAAGATACATTTGATATAAGAAAAAGTTATGGATATTGTTTTGGAACTAATTTTTGATCATACTCAGCTGTAGATCATGACTTATCAAAATACAGTCGTCTGTAAATGCTGAAATTCTATATTTAAAGTTTCCTAATAAATACTAGAATATGAAACCTGTAATATGTTTATATTTTGGTACTTTGAAAAATTCTGGGTTTTTATGGCATAGTTTTATTCCAGTTTGCTAGATAAACTCAGTGATGTGTGAATATAGGTAGTAAATAAAAGAAGTAAACTCAAGACCAAGACATATTGTGATTCATTTCAACAGTGAAATAAACAAAAAAATCTGAGTTTTCATCAATTTAACTAGAAAAAAAATTGAGTATATCTTTGAAGTCAAGAGAATTTCAAATTGCCATGGCAGAGTAAGTTTCCACATTTTTCCATCAAGGCCAGAAAAAAGTAGAGACTAAAATAAGGGATATAAATCACAAAAAAGGTTCAAGTTTTTGAAATTCTTGCTTCTGTCATTTCCAAAGCAAAACAAGGACAAAATATTCCAAAGACTTTTACTTTTATTAACAGAAAAATGCAATCTTTACAATTTGTTAAATTCTAACACAAAATTCAGATTCAGCAATGCAGCACACTTGATGGAAAGTACCAAACTTTACCCTTGTTTACTTTGCTAAGTTGTGCAGTTTCATAGAATCTTTACATTTATCATGCCCTTTGCCTTAAGCAAATTTACTCTTCCCAACTAGAAATGTTTCTTTTCATCTGAATGTTTATAAATCAGAACTAACTTCACAGATGGTGCAGGAAGAAAGCAGAAGGCATGTGTCTTGGAAGGAGCCTGCTAGAATGAACAGCCAAAAAGGAACAGGAGACAGAAATTTTAAGATGAAAAATCACAGGAAATTTTTATGGAACACTTCTTGTAATACTAAGGGTGGAGGAGAGGTAAGCACATTAAAAAAGAAATAGAACATAAACTAAATATAGAAACACCAAAAAACAGATCTTAGTAAATATTTAAGCAGATTAAAAGAACTATCAGCTTACTGGTAGCAATCACGACTTTCCAGCTTCATTCAAATTTACACAGCTATTCTGTGGGAAGACACCAAATCAAAACAGTTTTTACCGGAGTAACCCCTAGCTGGCAAACTTCCTCATCACAAAGAAGGTATTTAAGACAACAGACGTGGTTACTGAAGAGAATTTGAAGCCATGCAATTCAAAAATGTTGAAGACGTATCAAGTGCCTGTCAGAGCTAAGGAAGAAGATAACCAGTGATATTTGAGATTCTCATTAAGCAGTAACCTGATAAAATTCAGTGAAATGATGCATATTCTGCAAATGTGAAGGAAAAAAGTCTACCTTACTGCATGTAAACTGTCCAGGAAAGCTAAGACTGAGTCAAGAGGAGAAAAATCACTAGATCATTCAAAAATACAAATGTGTATGCAAGAACTTAAACTTGCTTATGGAAGCACCTCAATGGTTAGTAGACACCATTGATTTCAGCTAGGGTAAAAAGCAAGTTTCACATCAAAGAAAAATTTGTCAGAGAATATCAAGTTATTGGTTTTGAGCAACCAGTTGTAATTTTTTTTCCTCTTAACCAGAATGACAGATTTTCCACCACAACAGTAGCACAACTACCAAACAGCAGTTACAATGAAGTAAAATTAAAGATGACACCATCACTAAGAATAGTTTATGCCTAGGAATCTATTATTACATGGCATAAAAACAGAACCAGGACAGTCTGTACCACATCCCATACTTTATTTCACAGTTCTGAAAGGCTAAACCCCCACAATTCAGTTAAGCTGAACACAAGAAAGATTTAGGCACCAAAGGTGTCAATGAGAGTTAAGAATAGAATGTTTGTGTACCAAAAATAAAATCAAACAATTTTTCGGCTGAGAATAACTCTGAAAACCCATTCTGGATCATGAGCTAAATATGGACTACAACTAGAAATTACCAAGAAAAATGAAAAGAAAGGGGAAATAAATAGACACAAGCCTAAAAGAGTAATTATGAAGTCCAACAAACTGATAAGCAAGACATAAAAAATTTTCGAGTGCAATACAAACCAACTTTTTTTAAGGAATTGGAAATGCATGTGACAAATGGCATACGAAAAGGGGCAATTGTGGAGCTCACATATAAGCTCTGGGAAATGGTTTAAAGAATCACAGCATATGCCAGGTTGAGAGGGAACCCATAAGGATCATTGAGTCCAATGCTAAGCCCTGCACAGGACCATCCCAGAGAGTCACACCACGTGCCTGAGAGTATCGTCCAAACACTTCTTGAACTCTGTCAGGCTTGGTGCTGTCGCCACTTCCCTGGGGACCCTGTTCCAGCACTTTAGCCCCCTCTGGGTGAAAAACCTTTTTCTAATATCCAAACTAAACCTCCCCTGACACAACTTCAGGCCATTCCCTTGGGTTCTGTCACTGGTCACCAGGGAAGAGATCAGTGCCTGACCCCACTCTTCCCCTCATGAGGAAGTTGTAGATTGTGATGAGGTCTCCCCTCAGTCTCCTCTTCTCCAGGCTGAACAGACCAAGGGACCTCAGCCACTCTTCATATGGCTTCCCCTCAAGGCCTTTCATCAACTTTGTTGCCCTCCTTTGGACACTCTCTAAGAGCTGAATATCCTCCTTATATTGTGGTGCCCAAAACTGCCACAATATTCAAGGTGAGGCTGCACCAGTGCAGAGCAGAGCAGGACAATCCCCTCCCTTAACTGGCTGGTGATGATCTGCCTGATGCCCCCAGGACATGGTTGGCCCTCCTGGCTGCCAGGGCACTGCTGACTCATATTCAACAGCAACTGCAAAAGGTGTTGCATTGGGAGCTCACAAGTTCTCTGGCTGAAACCCCTGAAAGGTTGAAATAAAATCAGCAAATACAAGTCACAGCTTTAGAAGTGCTAAAGTAGACCAGTACTCAGGAGCATTTTCATTTACATTTGGTGTTAGTAGGTGATGTAAGAGTAGGCTATACCATGACAGCTCCATTTAAAAAAATGCCTCCTTTTCAGAAAATGGGAGAGTTTGAATGTTCAAGAAAATGCTGACACTCTTACAAGTCCAAAGCTATGTTGATGAAAATTAGTCTTTTGAAGAAATACTTGATGTTAGAAGACTTCCTCATTTCACAGGAAAGAGCTGAAAACAAACCAAAAACCTAACTAACCAAAGGCTGGCATAAGAAATAAAAAGTTAGAGCAGTGTTTTCCCTAAATTATACCTAGTAACAAGCAAGGGTCATGTAAGTTTACATTGCAGGTATCTTATTAGAAGATGTAAGGTAACCACGCTAAAGACAGTAGGCTTGTGATAAGAACTAAGTCAAAGACAGTGTGGGCACTGAAAGAAATCAAAGCTGATAACACGGTGGACCTACAAAAGAGGTAACTGAAAATAAAGTGCATATAGAAGGTATGAGAAATACGTGAACATGTTTGAGCTTCGAAGGCCAAGGAAAAAAACATGCAATTTCTCACAAAGACTTCGCTTTTTATTATTTAAAAAATATTCGCTTTTTTAAAATTAAGGTACTTTTTGTTTTAAAAAAAATGTCTACAGCAACAAGGAGAAGAACTAGGTCTGCTCTGCTGAGAAGTTACAGCTACCTACAAAATGGAATACAATATAAAATGGTGCTTGGCCTAGGAGAGATTTTATTATTTCAGCCTGACACAAGCAAAAGCCACCTGTGCACTTTGGAAAAAACCCTACAGACATCATGTACAAATAATCAGGTGAAGTCACCTACTCTAACACAGCACCACTGACACATGCTTCACCATTCAGACTAATCCATGGCCACCACAAACACTAAAAGAATTTAGTTACTGGCATGTGAAAATTCAAACACAATTGTATTCCAAATAGGAATCTTGTTTAGTTTCTGGAATGAAGGGCATGTTGTCCAGACATCTTGCTTGCAACTGAGATGATGCAGCACTTAATACCAGAATACTTAAGAGAAACTAAGTAATGGGCTTGGGTTTTTTCCTCCATAGCTCAGAAATTATTACAAATAAAAAAAGCACTAAAATATTTCAGCTGATTTACACAGTAATATATTCCCAAATAAAGATTAAAAAGAAAACAAAAAGAGGTTTGCTTCTAAATCAAGGTTAGTAGAGTTAAAGCTAAAATAGCTCCTTGAAAAGCCTCTAAGCATGATTTCGGAATTACAATGAGCGTGAAGTTTACTACAAATTCCAGACTTGCAATGAGAAATTAGCATTGAGTTAATTCCATAAGCAACTAACATACAGCATATATTACGTCATAATACTACTGCAGCATTTCCTGCCAATTGCTACAGAATTCCAGACACTGAATATCAACAGTAACAGAATTTAAATATTTAAGTGCAAACAAACTTGAAGAGCAAAATCACAGTATCATTTAAGTGCTTGTATTGCATTTGAAAACAGTTTCAAGTTTGTAATGGCTTTCACATTAAGTCATTGTCAATTCCTGTAATTAATGTAACTGTTAGAACATATCTGCAATATTATTTCAGCTGTAGAACATCCGAGAGACACAACTACTCACTTACTAAAAATTTTAGCACAGAAATACAAGTTAACAATAATAAAGATTCTGAAATATCAATACAGAAGAATTCACACTAAATAACCTCACCAGATTTCTCTCATTTAAAGCACTTGAACTATTTTTTCCAAATGTTATTTTTTGCTTTTTGTTGTTCTTAGTAGAGATTGAGGTGCAAAGATCCTTACCTTACTACAGGATCACTTTCCAGTAGCTCGGTGAGTCGCTGCAGTTGCTCAGGTTCAATGGAACGTCCCAGAAGGGCTTCAGTGTTAGTGTAGATTAGAAATGCTGACACAGTTCCTAACAAAGTTCCAACACCTAGAGACCCCACACTGTCATAATATGGGTTTCCTAAACAAGATATGTGAAATTAGTTTCACACAGCATTTCTAAAACGTAGCAGAGAATTCCAATTTCACACTGAAAAGAATACACGGTTTTGAGAGATTTTTTGGGTTTTGGTGTGACTTTTTTGGTTGGTGGGGTTTTTAAGGGTTTTTTGGTTGGTTGGTTTTTTTGAGGGGTTTTTTAATTCAGTGGCAATTCTTTCCTACTGAAGAACAAAATGAAGCTAGAAGAAAACAAGTTATCTTAAGATAAAATCTTAAGTCCCTCCTGTCCCTTGGCCATTCCTGTCTCCTGCAGGAATAATACACAAGTAAACTCTTGACAGCAATATGGGTTTCTATAAAGGTAAATTTATACACAAAGTTATATACACCTTAAACACAGGTAGCAGCACAAAAGTCAGTGTTCTTTTATCAGTAACTCAAACTTTTGCAAATATTAACTATTTCTGGAACACAGTACTTATTATATGTTTCAAACACTTATTCATTCGTATTCAAATCTGTAGAAACAGTACTGTATTTTTAAGTTGATGAAGGATGCTAGAGATGAAAGAAAAATACTACTTCTATATAAAAACCGAAACTTGCAGTTAACTCTTTAGAAGCCAGAAACAAAATTTCAATATTGTTTTAAAAAGTCAATACTTAAAAAGAGATGAATAAACAATCATCCCTCTTCATAAAACTTAACTGTGCAGCAAAGACATACTTTGAAACACTTGCCATACAGATCATCCTACCTACCAGCACGAGTTAAGTTTGTCACACTGCTCACGAGCAGCTACTCTTTACCTGAAAAGAACACTAATACCACTACCTATCAAAAGGAAGGAAAGAATAGCGTCCTTAAATCCTCCCCAAAGCACATGGAGCTGTGCACCACTTACTAAGGCAGCTCAAATTATGTAATCCCAGTATGGCACAAATTGATAGCTGACTACAACAGATATTCCTTTAGTAAAAAATAACTTAGTTTGTATGACAAAATAGCTCAAAAGAAAGTTAGACCTATCCACTTAGAGAGTTCAAGTATCAGAAAAAAGAGTAGAGACATATTTATGTCAAACAGTGTAAACTAAATGCTCTGTGGCCATATCATGCACAAGAGGAAATCCACATCCTGCTTGCCTCTGTGCAGAATTTTACCTGTTAAAGAAGTCAGACCCATACAGGTAGCAGCTACAGCCACACTCAGAACTGCAGCAGCATCCTCCAGTAACACCACATTTGTACTAGGATCACGACTCTGCACAACTGTACATACAACAGAAAAGGTTACATAGCTTTCAAAAACTTAGCTTTACTACATTATGCACTATACTAACAACACCAACTTAAAAGAAAAATTCCCACAACAATATAGGTGTAAACTGAATTTTTGCATATGAACACACTTCTGAAAGCATTCATAAATCCAAAGAACAAGCCCAATTATGGAAGCTTCTCAAAAACATTTGAAAAATTAAGAGTGTCATTTATCCTGAAAAATACAAGCACTTTGGCCAAGTATTTAAGTAGCTTTACTTAAATCAACAGGTTTTCACCTATTTTGTAAAATGTTATTTGTTACTAGAATAGAAAACAGATCAATAAAGCAAGGGGAAAGGGAAAACAGAGAAAATTGGTTTTATCCTTACACTAGTGAACAGATTCTGTTTAAAATAATCTCATATCTTACTGCTATAATGACACATACCATATTGATAAAATGAAAGGCCCTTGGCTCGAGCACTCCTGCGAATTTCATTTATAGCAACAAGAAGAGTAGCTGAAACAACACAAAAGTTGTTGCTGAAAATGGTTAGAGGCAAAAAGACTTGTTTCCACTTTGAAATGAGGAAACTTCCCTTTATATCATAGCAACAGATCATGAAAAAAGCTCTGATTATTGACAACTTTGAATAACAACAAAGCATAGTTACTTCCTTTTCTACGTGTGTCTCCCATACAAATCAGAACAGTTATATCCACTGATAGTTTAATACCAAAAAGGCATTCCATGGTTACTTTCCAAATTATATGTTCTTCAACTTCATTTTATATAGATAGGTAAGTGGGAAAACTTTTTTCTTTTTTTTTTTTTACATGTATTTGCAACAGAGTTCAAAACTGAACTGCATAAGCAAGGATCAGTTATTACTGTAATTATTCACAATGTAATCTTAAGACACTACAAATATGTAAATAGAAATATTTCTTGAAACTGCATACCTCCTTCAGATACCAATGACCCTGCTAAAATGCAGTATGCCTGTATGGGGAAAAAAAAAAATCACTTTATATGCATATTTGTACAGTTCTCTTCACCACAGACTATCCAAACACAGCATTCCAGAACCTCTGTGCCATGTAAGTGTCCCTAAACAGAAGGAAACCAACAATATTTGAATTAGGCAATATATTTCAAAATAGGAAAGAAGGATCTCTTGGGAGATATGAAGGGAAGATGCAGGGTTTAAAGAACAGCTCATTTGGCCACAAGATCAGCTAAAATTTAACAAGGTGTTTTTTCTTAATTCTCATTAAGGATGATTGAGTTAATTGTGCTGGGATTCAAACTGACTCAGGAAGTGAATTTCAGACTATGCCATTATTTTTTATTAAGTCACTTGTTAAATACAATACCAAACAAGATCAGCTTACCCAGAGAAGAGATTCTACAGGATGAGGGTGGAGTAAACCCATGATCCCATGATACCAAGAAAGTCCTGCACCCATCATGAAAATGCCTACTCCACTGATCAGGGAGGCAATATAGCGCATGTTTGTGAAACCATACCTAGATGAAAACAAAGAAAGTGATTTAGGAATATAAGATTCTGTATCTCTGCAAACATCTCAAAGTTTTTCATGTCTTAAATTAATTAAATTAATTTTCATAAAACTAATTATCATCACATGACTTGGCACCTATTTAAGACAAAGCTGCTAAATCCAAAGTAATCCAAGGGGGGAAAAAAAGACACCTGAAAAAGGATATCTATATGCAAGAACACCAAGCACGGATATTTTCCTAAATTGTTTTTAAACATCTGAATTAGGTCTTGTGTTGAGACTGGGGATTTTACAAGTGTTAAAAAACCCCAAACAAACAAAAACTTCATCAATATCCATGCCAGTTTTACATGTTAGGGAAATGCTACTTCTAAATAAGAACTCTTGCCTTGTAGGCAGCCAGTCTACACAACTTATAATGCAAATTCAAAGGGAATAAAATGCATACATATTTCAGTAGTTCAGTTATTCCTTTTTTTGCTTTTAACTGCTACCACAAACAGCACATTTCTTCAGCAACATTTAAGAAACCAGTATTGTGTTCTATTGACTATACTGAGGAGGAAGGGAAAGAACTGAGAGGAAGGAAATACAGTGAATATGTGAAGAAATATAAAATTTCTATTTTTCAAATTTAATGATGCTCCTAATGAAAAAAAAAGTTTAACTAGTTCTGTAAATTAGATGCCCAAACATATGAAGTGTAAAACGGGTCAACATCAAGAAAATATCATAGAGAATATAGCTTATAACTTTCATGAAGTTGTAAGAACTTATCAAGTAATATCCCTACTACTCAGATAAAAACAAAGAGCAGTTTGACCTAAACACATCTCCTTATGGTACAAGTAACTGCCTTGCAGAAAAGAACTTTGTTGAAAAAAGGAAGAGAATGTTAATTTTTATTTTTAAAAACATCCTGTGATTCACATGAATAGTGTACAAAAATAAAGTAAATCTATTCATTGGAAGAGGCAGGAGAGCCCAGAACAACTTAAAGAAATAATATCAACTAAAATAAAACATAGCAAAAGCATAACACAAAACAAAAAAACACACACACCATGATATTGAAGCTACCACTACAACTCCTACAGAGAAACCCTTATTCTATCTATTGTAAAATCAGAAACAATACATTTCAGAAATGGCACGAAATAAGAACTGATATTACTCCTTTATATTAGTTACCAAAATCTTTATTTACTCAAAAAGCTTACGGATGACTAGGGTCAGGTGTCCTTGCAGACTGACTGATGCCCAAAGCTAGCAACGCCTATTTAGGACAAAAGGAAAAGTACTTTATTAAAAAGAACTAAAAATAAAAATAAATTAGAAACATTCTATATCAATTGAACTTCAGAGATAAAGGCAGATGCAATTTCTTGATCTGCATATATGTTTTGTTATTGATATTTTATTAAAGCTTGACTATAATCCTCAAAATCTGTCATCTAAATCTACCACCCCCAAGAACCTGTTAGTTATATCTACATACATAATATATATCCAATTATAGGGTGTGTATATATAATTACTGTTAATCATAATTTTAGAATTGCAACTAAAAGTGAACATCACAAGTGTTGTTGCCATGTTCAGTATGAAGGAATGAAGTTTCTCAGGGAACAAAGCTATTCAAATAAATCCCTCTTGAAGAGGAATTATACTGAGACTGGTGTACTATGGTGGTGACACACTACATTTAAAGCAATTACTTTACATTGCAGCTTTTCTTAGTATATTTTTAAGGAAAAGTAAAAACATCTTGCTACCTAAATTGCCTGTGATGTATTTAATTAGGCATGTATTAAGCTACCAATGCATTAAGTTGTAAATCTAGACCTCAATTTTGCAAAGCACATGTTTTGTTTTAGGACTATGAATTACTAAAACATAGTATTAAAATTTAGACACCATAGTCTCAGTAGCAGCAGCAAGCTGCTTTGAGACAGCAAGGCTTCTCCTGTGTTTTTCCCATACCACATACTCAAACATTTGGGAAAAAAACCAAACCAAAACAAAAAAACAGCAAACCCCCGCACTCCAGTGGAACACTGAAAAATCACATAATTCAAGGCTGACCTCCCCATAAATTTAAGTATTATCAGTTGAGTTAGTAGCACCCCTGTCTTCACTTTACATCTGAACAGCTGAAAGGCTGTGTAAAAACATCAAACAAAATGTGATTTAAGTCAGTCTTTCTGAACAGAGAAGCATACTAGGTCCAACTCGAGCAAAAAGGTTGCCAAAACTATGCTAATACAGTTTTCAAGATATTCCGTCTGCTCTAAGGTTCCATACATTCCTCAGATTTGGAGGAGTGGAAGACTATTGCATTTTAGGAGTCACAAACTACCCAAGGACTTCTCTTGCTTGAGCTGCAGGAGGGTTTCAGCCACTCATCTTTAAGGGTTGGGCTTTTTTGTTTCCAAGGCCTTGCCATATCAAAAACCGCAACAAGACAGATTCTTACTACAATGGCAGAAGGGGAAATTTCAAGGTCTCATAACATATACTTCAAGCATACCATAGAAAACAGTGGAAAAAACAACATTAATTTTATCCCTGCACACTAGTATTATGTGCCAAATTCTGAGTCTGCCACACCACTTATCAAAGTAAACATGCCAAGTACGTGGCTACTTGTGCTGCAAGAGGCTGATAAGGTAATCTAGGAATAGAAAAAGAAACCAAGATGCTCAAATTCTCATCATTATTCTACCAAGAGAAGACTAAGCAACAAAGTCTGTCACTGTATAATAACAACTAACAGGAGAAGTATTTCAAGTTAACATTTAACCAAAATAAGACAGAGGTACACTTTGTACATTATCTTAGTTTCGAGTCCCACCCATGATTCATGAAGTATCTGAGTACAGTTCTGCTTGCTGCAACTCCTCTCTTTCAACTTATTTCTAAAAAAACTTCAAAATCTACATTCTGACTTGTCTCATTTTTACATTAATACAAATTAAAAAACATCCAATTTTATGTTTTTTATTCAAGTGCAATACAACTACTCTAAGTATCTGTCTTAATTCCTGAAAATTATAACAAGTACTAACTTTAGCAGAATGGGAAAAAATACTCACCTGGTTACATGTGTCTGCTAAAGAATGTATGGCTTCTGAAAACATACTTGCAGAACCCGTGTAAACCCAAGCAAGTAGCTTAAAGAAAAAATTCAACCCATTTCTGAAAACGAAGAGAAGAAAGAAGGTGAAGAACAGAATATTTGGTGTTTAGCATCTTCAGCAATACCACACATGCTGGATAATGATGCATTACCTGCCAGAAAGTGGTAAAACCAAGTACCAGTTTAAAGACCTGTACAGACAGACAATGTATACAGATTTTCTGCATTGTTATTGTTAAAAAACCCACTTTCATCTGAACTTGATAAAGATATATAATTTATTTTTTCAAAATTATTAACTTCTAAGCAGTCCCAAATAAATAAGTTACACTCCCTGAAAACTACCAACACATTGACTACTCAGAACAACTAAGTTCCCACCAGTGGGAGAATACAAGTCTTAACAACTTGTAGCAGCTTCAACAACTTCCTTTTTTCTTTCTTCAATCCTTTGCCTCCCAAACATTCCCTCCTAACACTGGAGCACAAGGTTCACCTCTTCAGTCTCAGCTTGGACCATTCCCAGTAGGATACAAACGTAAAGCAGCAGACAGGAAGACAAAGCTGTCATTAGATTACGCTGCAAAAATTGTCTACAGAACATTAAGATGCCCAGTATCACTTGAGAAGACATTTTTAGGCTACAGGTTTAATGGAGTAAGCATTGTGTTATGTTGCACAAACTACCAGCACTAAAATTCAAGTCTACATTCTCACTTCAAACATTATCAAAATCAGTAGGTTAACTGTTACAAGCATATTGCAAAGAAAATCAGACTGGAGGATTATAAAATACTCCTCTATCTTTTTCAATATGGGTTTAGCTTATTGGCAATTTTTAAAAGCATCAAAATAAATTGTTATAAGTAACTATTCAAAACATCTTGTAGTTCCATTTTTTAACAACGTATACGAGAAATTGTATTTAAGTCCGAGGAAGCACAAGTCCAGCCCTTGACATATACCAAAGTATAAAGTTGATCAAATAATTTCCAAGGTCATCCTTGAAGAATCTCTGTTAGAGTACATCCACCTCTTCAAGCAAGAGGTAGCACTGTTTTCTGTACCTCCTTACTTCCAAGGACCTGAATCTGCTTTACAATTTTTAATTTAGTCTCATTACCCCATGAGATGGTGAAGCATCACTGTAATTTATATGTGGGAAGTAAAAAATGAATGTTGGTGGATAACCCAAGAAGAAAGAGAGGCTGTTGCAACACTAAACCATAATTTAAACTCCCTGTGATAATTAGAAGTTCTTTCAGCTCATGGCATAGTGCATTTTTATCACAGAAGAAAATGGAATAAATTAAAGTGGGACACACAACCTCTTGACTTTTGCATTGTTCTTCTCCATGTTGTATTAATGGAGTTGAGTTTATTTGTAGGTGCAATTCACTTGTGGGGCCCACACCCGTTCAGATGATACAACAGGCACTCAGCTGGTATTTTATTTCACCAGAATGCCAAAGTTGTGAGGGAATTTTATATCCTAGCAATCTAACAAGAAATTACACTAGGGTTTTCAAATGTCAGGCCCAGCAAAATAAATCTGTTAATGATGTCTAGTAAGTTGGTCACAGGACAAAGATCAAGAATGCTACGTAAGAAATAATTATAAAAAGCCTAGTGGGTCTATAGAGCCATTAAGGGTATTTGGTATTTCCTGTTTGCCTAAATGTTCACATCAATATAAGACAACAGATGAAAGTTTTAGGGGCAAAAAGTTTTTTTCTTGAAGTAAATGCTTTANAACCAACCCCCATGATTCATTAGGTAAAACTCTATACAACTGTTTATAACTGTAAGTTATAAACAAAGTCCACTTAGGAGGCAAACATTCACCAACAAAATGATGGGAGTGTTGAAACAGTACATATCTTCCTTCCTGTCAGAAGACTCGTCGATTATAGTGTAAAGTCTAAATTTGGTTGGTAACTTTAAAATGTACATTAAAAAAACCAGCATAACTTTGAAACAAAAAACCAAACACAAATGCAAAAGTAGATCAAAATCAATTATCTAAATCAAGTTTCCTAACTTAATAATTTAAGTTACAATTATAACAAATTCAAATAAACCTATCCTGACTGAACTGTACACTTGAAAAAATTAAATGGCATTAATACTTGCATTTACAGATCTATCATTCCAATCTGTTTCAAATATAACCATCTCAAAACTCCAAGATGTATATGAAGTCCAGGAAAAACATGGAATTGAGAAACATATATATAGGGAAATGTACCATCATGCAAGTGCCCATTCTTTATACTCTACCTTACAGCATAAGATACTGGTCTAGACAGGCCTGGTGTGATTAACACAACCATCTCTATCTATGTACATGAAATATTTAGACTTCTGAAGAAAGAACAGTAAAAAAATAAATGTCAATATTTAAAAAAAAACCCTGAACTGAAAATATTCAGATCCATTATGAATCTACGGAAAAAATCTATTTAGGCCCTAGATTTGAGAAATAAACACATTTCATCACATCTATTTCCAAAGAAGTGGTAACATTACTAACATCCTTCACCACCAGTATTTTTTAAAAATTATGTGCTGTGTAAACTTTGTAGTGCTTAAAAGGTAAAGCATTAGTGTGACAATGAAATCATGTCAATAACGCCAGACTCTGAAGAATGTTTTTGATAAAAAACATTACCTTGCTGTATTTCCGTAACAGAGCTTCAGAGTTTCCACTCCCAGACACAATTCTATTAACNAACAGATTAAAGTTTTAGGGGCAAAAAGTCTTTTTCTGCAAGTAAATGCTTTAAAAAAAAATTCAGCACTGTATTTGAAAATAAGCCCTATGAAAGCCTAAATTCTGTAAAAGAAATACCACAGCAAAATAAAAATGATCCAAACTCCACACATTCTGAGAAGGCAGCTAAAATACTCTGAATTGGTTTGAAACAGTCATGTTTTATATCAGTGATCACCAATTCAGAAAGTATTTTCTCTGTTGTAGTGAACTGAACTGACTGATTTAACTACCTGATTTCTACCTGCATGGACCTGAAAGTATGAAATCCTAACAGAACACAAACCAAAGCTAGGTAAAGTCTGAAAGATTTATTGCAATCTTTTGGACATCATGCCAAGNATGGAATTGAGAAACATATATATAGGGAAATGTACCATCATGCAAGTGCCCATTCTTTATACTCTACCTTACAGCATAAGATACTGGTCTAGACAGGCCTGGTGTGATTAACACAACCATCTCTATCTATGTACATGAAATATTTAGACTTCTGAAGAAAGAACAGTAAAAAAATAAATGTCAATATTTAAAAAAAAACCCTGAACTGAAAATATTCAGATCCATTATGAATCTACGGAAAAAATCTATTTAGGCCCTAGATTTGAGAAATAAACACATTTCATCACATCTATTTCCAAAGAAGTGGTAACATTACTAACATCCTTCACCACCAGTATTTTTTAAAAATTATGTGCTGTGTAAACTTTGTAGTGCTTAAAAGGTAAAGCATTAGTGTGACAATGAAATCATGTCAATAACGCCAGACTCTGAAGAATGTTTTTGATAAAAAACATTACCTTGCTGTATTTCCGTAACAGAGCTTCAGAGTTTCCACTCCCAGACACAATTCTATTAACAACACAGAGCATTCCAGTGCAGCTGGTCTATACTCTCACACACAAGATCCATCCTCACGGGGGAAGGCTGAAGTTTGTTAGAAGTCTACCAAATCATTCCAACTGGAGAAGTTAAGACAGGTTGGCGTTTCTTGACACAAAGTCAGAAACCATTAAAAAAAAGATCAGGACCACAAACAAAAGAGCACTGATAGTGGCTTTGACCTAAATCTCCAAAAAGTCATTAGGTATCTGAGGGCCAAGAGTTGTTCAAACTTCTGAAAAAGCTCCACAAAAAGACGACTGAGCAACACAACAGTCTCTACAAACTTCTGTTGGCCTGGCTGCCAGGCATTCACATATAAAAATAACTAATAATCCAAAAGGTATTTATAGAGTGCAATGTTTATAGCAATGCCCTGTCTACAAAGCAGGAGGAAAGGTTTTCTCTATATCATTGTAAGAAATAGGAGGAGGTAGAAATGACCACAACACCCCACTCCCTTTTTTTCCATTAGAAACATCCATCCTAGCAATTCTTACATGTTTTTAACTTAGAAGGCTACAAACAGTTACTAGTAGAATACTCAATAAAGAGAGAGGTTTTCAGGCAAGTGAGCTTTGTATTTTTCCTCCCCAAGTAAAAGAATACAGTTTTGTAGGAACTCAGAGATATTTCCTGTTCAAAATGTTTTTGTTTCCTGTGGCAAAACAAGCGTTTTCCTTTGTTTCTATTTTGCTCTCATATCCAGTGTCTTAGCAAATAGCTTTTCTAAAACAGAAGTTATTTCAAAACTACGTTTCATGACAAATAAGTTCTCTCAGGAAATGATGGCTAGAAACTTAACACACTTCTCCACATTTCATGCCAGATAGTCTCTGTGTTCACTTCCTTTACATCAGGATCATTAATTTAATTTTGTTTCACTCAAACTTGTCAGACATATGAAAGGTAACAAAACTCCTAAAATATCCCCTATTCAGTTAGCAACGAGAAGAGTTAAATAACAGCATAGAGAGAGAAGTGAATTCTTTGCTGTTGGTTACACGGAAGATTACTTAAAATTTATGAAAACCTTCCTCTAAAGAAGGAGCAAAAAAAAAGGACAACTTTAAATGCTGGTTTATGTCCTTCAAAATTTTACTTTGATAAACTGTTTAGTCCAAACAATTCCAAAAAATTTGCTCTTCCCTCATCAGACATACATTCAATACCTTATCTCTACATATATTGATAAATGTATTCACATCAACACTCTCCTTATCAACAATGAACAAAAAATGTATTAATTTCAGTTACAGAGAACCAGATATCTTTATCTTAGATACACACACTGTTTCTATTCCCAGGATAATAAAAAAATTGCTTTACACTTGCATAAACAAACCATTATTTTTTTACTTACATGCAAATAGCTACCATTACCACCTTCCCTGGTCCCTTGAAAAACATAGCTGCTGTACTGGAGCGTGGCTACATAAAGAAATAACAGATTATTAAATAACTACATTGTGAATTCATGAGACACCTAACATACAAACTATTAAATAAAGAACTTTGCACTGCCCTGTATTGCAAAAATGAAGCTACAGTCCTCAAAGACAACTAACTACTGAATGTTTGGCCAAAATGCAGTTGTGTCTTGCACATTTCTACAAACGGATGGCTATAAAATAGATAAACAACCAACAAAGTCTCCAGCAGGGGCCACTGCAGCCATAAGACCAGGCAGCAGCTGGGCAGCAGCACGATTAAAAAATCTTTCTACACAGCATTCTAGGGAATGTATCTGCTTAAGCAAAGAGGAAGGGCCAGTAGTGCACAGACAAAAGCATTCATCTTTTGGGGTCTTTTTCCCTAAGAAACTTAATTAATTTAAATTAACATATTTGCAGTACATATTAATAGGTTATACATGAAATCACAAGTATAGCTACAATTTTGATAAGAAGGCAACTGGGGAAAAACCTCTTACTGATGGATTACACTATCATAGTAGGAATCCATTTAAACTGTCACCGTAACATTTACTACAGCATCACAATAAGAAATAGATCTGGTATATTACAGTGCAATTAAATCTTCCAATATTTTTCAGTTAGTTAAGCTTATGCAACCATTACACAAATTTTCCTTCAAAAAGTGTCACAATACATTCAATGACACTTTTCTAGTCAAAAGCTTGAAAACATTCTTACCTTAGTATTTCCAAAGAACTGCTTGTATTCCCACAACAGCCTTTGGTTTCTAAATAAATCTGCAATACAAAATTATTATCATGAATACGTCCTAGTAAACCAATAGTTTCAGGAATTGAAGTCTACTTTTTTTATGCAGCAGCCAACTTTAATAACAATTACATGATCTGTTTTTGTGGAAAAAATTCTTCTCTTGATATTGTTAATCAGAAACACATGTTGTTATATACTCATGCAAGATGCCAAATACAATCTGTTATGATCCTACAGATTATTGCACTTTCTACCAACAAAGGATGATGCACAGAAGGACGAACTCAAAGTACACTTCACCAACTTCAGGCATTTTATTTATACCCAAGAACTATTCTGCAGGTCAATAAAAATTTTGAAGCTACTAACCACACTCTCAGTGCAAACGCACAGATACCTTAACATACACCTTAACAGATACCTTAGCAAAGAAGACGCCTTCTTTACTAGAAGGGTTTTCCAGAGGCACAACTGTTTCGACAAAATTGACAGGACCTCTAATTTGAAGGTGCACAACTGGACTAAGTGCCTTGAAGCACTATTGCCTCTCCTGTAATTTGAACTGACTAGACAGATCCAAATGCATTAAAATTGCTGATTTGACTGTACCTGTTGCTGATAACAGCAGCAAGGATAACAATAATAGTACGCAAAAAACGACAATTTGGTGGTATTTCTCCCCTTCTGAAACACAAAGGTGAGCTGAATTTATTTCAGAGGAAAAGTAAATAAGTAATGGTATGGTATAAAGATTTGAATCAGTTAAGTTTTTTCAAAATTCTCAATTAAAAAAATGCAAAATCACTGAAAATATGAATTATAATCTAAAAACTGAAAGCCTCCCCAAAAAAGTATGACTATAGATTTCATCTGAATGTATATTCTTGCTATAGCACAAAGATGGTAAATTGTAAGATACTAACAGACTGTATATGCACAGAGAGTAACATGTTACTCTAACATCACGCTATAAAACCTAATCAGCAATTGCTATTTCCAAATGTACGTGTTCTTGGTGCAATAACACACCATCTGGTGGATTTCTAACAATCATACTTCACTGTTTACATACGAAGTTATTTGAAAACTCTATACTCACTTTCTCTGTACTTGATCTCTGCCTCTTTACGTCGTTTTCTTTCTCTGGCAAGAGCCTCTGGACTACCCCAAACTTCCAGTGACCTGCATGAAGTAAAAGCAACTTAACAATGGTTCTATTCATGTAACTATTTTTTCAGTTTGACAACATTACAAATGCCTTTCCTAAAGCAGAACATCAAAGGATTCTTTCTGATAAGAACCCCTGTAGACTACATTACAGAATAAAAATCTGGGCAAGAGATGGCTGAGGACAAGCACAGAAACATACCCTCCAATTTTATATACACAATGTAATTATTACAATAATTAGGATACAAAATCTGTTCATACAGAAAATGGAAAACATTATTGCCCTTTCACATCATAAACCTGACTTTTAAATCTTTTTTTTGCTCTCTCTCTCTCATATAATCCATTTCAAATGGTCCAAACATTTTCCTTCATACAAATGTTCTTACTTTGCCTCTACATCCGATCTCAGGTACACGGTGAAAGTCTCAATGTCATCATGGGGACTTCGTCGTTTAATTTTTCTCAGCTGGTCTAAATCACTAAACAAAGTGGATGAAGAGTTTAGTGCATGAAAAGGTTCATATTATTCTAAATTTGATTTTTATGTCTGGGTGATGTTCTCCACTCTTGATATTACTAATTTGCTATACAAAAAAAGGGAAGTTGTTGACTTGAGCCAAACAGAACATATATATACAACATGAAGCAAGTGACTTCTAGGATGCTATTGAAAACCACTGTGCTTTCCTGCACCCAAAAGTCCAAATCACGTCCTCACACTATGAAATACTATACATTAAAGACAAAGTAAAAAAACATTAAATAATAAAACATCCAATGAATGATCTGCATGTAATTGATAATGTTCACATGTGCTAAACAAGAGGGCTCCGGAATTAGCATCTTTTAAAGGAAATCAGAAGTCATATGACAAGAAAAGTTAAGAAATTTAACCCCAAAACTTACACACACAGCACAAGCTGCAAAAGGCTGACAATAACAAAGCTACTTGGGGGGATAAATTTCCTATGCTGAGCTACACACTAGGGTACCAAAATGCATTAAGGATTTTTTTTTTTAACACATTTTTAGTCCAACCAATTATCTACTCCTTTTTTTTTAATCCCTTTTTGTCAATCCAGCAAAATTTTAAGTAGTTATGATAAAGATAATGCAGAGGACTAAGTTTTTGTCACTGGATTCCCAGCAAAGACTAACTACGGTGACATACACTATAACTAAAACTTAGAGAAAAAGAGCAACAGCACAAAAAATTCTAAACAAAGCTGCTAAGCCTTTATATTTAATATGGGTCACACCCATAACATACACAAAATCTGACAGACACCTCAGCTATAGCACCTCAGTGAGATCTGCTGGCAGGCATGGCTTATAGTAAAATTGTATTTTATTCCAAATTACAGACCTCCCGTAACAAAGTTTCCACTGATTTGTTAGAGATGTTCAAATCAGAATCCCCAAATGCTGACTCGAGTTATGTGATATCCCCCCATAAAGCTGCTCTAAGAGGTGGTCTCCCTCCATCTAGATTTATGGTCATGTAAGTACAAATAAATTACTTCAAGAAGCAACTACCAAAACATGCGAGTGAAGTGCAACCTCCCAATCCACTGTAACACTTAATGCTACAAGAACTAACGTCAGCCACTTACGGTTATGTACACTACAAAAAAATTTACAAAAACTTGTTGTGCAAAAACACTCTACAATCGCAATTACTTTTGATGCACATATCAACAAATATTCAGAATTTAAATTTCAACTCAAACCCATCATACCTGGATTTAAGACAAAACTCATTTATTGCTCTGACTCCAGTGATGAAGTTATTCTGTGTGTACTTTGGTCCATACTCTCTTTTTTTAAGGACTGCTTTCACTTAAAAACAGAAATAGATAAGCAAGTTAAGTCACCCATGAAGACTACAGCTGAAACTTCAAAAAGTAATTCAGTCTAGTGTCATACTGTGATACCTTTTAAGTGTGAAAAACAATGCTTGACAATGATATAGAAAATTTACAATGAAGAGAAAGTAATCTTCAAAAGTAATAAGAGTAAAATTATTTACCTCAAAAAATGCTACTTGCCAAGTTGCAGTTCAGGACTCTCAAACATCCCAAATACCTAACTGCCACTCTCAGCTACTTCTCCAACTCCAATGTCAGAGACGGTGCCTGGCTACATACAGACAGCATTCAAATATGGCAATTGGGAAACCTCTGCTCTCGCAACTGAAATAGCAACAGACCACTCCATTTCTACTTTTTTCCAATATTTAACCAATTCTACCTTCTGCAAATAAGATTTTGACCTTTGTAGACCATACAAAGAAATGAGACAGACTGTACATGTCATTGTTCTCAACTATTATTTTTGAAATTAGTAGACTTAATATTGGGCATTATTAACAATTAAAAACATTGATTCTTTATTTACAATGCTTTGTATGTCTAGAAGATGTACTCTTACATCAGATTTTCATGCACAAGGAAAAAAATACCTCACATTCAACAAAATGATAAATGGAATTTTAAATTTATGCCACCATTTCCAGCTTGTGTATATGCATATAACTCCATCATTTACTAAGGTTAGAATAGGGTGATGATTTTTAATCAAGAATACTTCCTGCCTTTCCTTATTTAAAACAGATATATACCCAAATCATATTAACCTTACCAAAAAATAACTTGTGGATTTATCAAACACTTAGTAATCCATCTTTCAGAAACACAGGTAAATTTCGCTAAGATAAATTACCATAATTGTACATTGCAGAATATCTCAACAATCCTCCACCTAGTTCAAATAACTGCATAAAACTGGCAATAGATGAGGAGAAAAAAATCTATTCAGTATTTCCAAGAGAAATACAAAGCTCAATAAAAGATGATAAATTTAACACTTTGGAAAGCACATTTTTTTAAGATTAGTAATCCTTTAAAAACGTTATTGTCTTAGTAATACTTGGATCAGTAAGAGCAGCATCTTAAGATTAGAATTCCACTCTCTAGACACTATTAAAATCCCTAACATAAACATTCTTTCTAGTGCATCTATAATCTAGAGATGGAAAACTTCCTTCCTTCTCAAAAGATATATTTATTTTCACAATTATTTCACAGTAATTTCTCCTACCTACCTTCTATTTTCCCCCTGCATGCATGCACTAAGTGACAACAGACCTAAAGAAACTGACATAAACTATGTAGACAAAAGTGTACGGAAAACATACATAGATACTGATCTCACCTTGTTATAACAAAGTATTATGATTTGATGTTTCTTTAAATTTGAGGAAAGACAGAGAGGACTTTGGAAGGACTTTTGATACATAGAAGGCTAGGAGTGATCAAAAGCAGGTTTTAACAGCATAATTCTCACAACAACAGAATAGAATCTATCAGAATAAAGATGGAGTGAAATCAAGTCATGATGAACTAAAAACAAGAAAGTTATGTTCTTATTTTACAAACTGATGTTTTTAAATAATGTAACTGAAGACAAAAGTATATATTTACTCGTATTCGATTTGCATGGCAAGGTTTGGTAGTGGGCTACAGGGGTGGCTTCTATGAGAAGCTCTCAGAAGCTTCCACTGCATCTGAGAGATCCAATGCCAGACATCTCCAGGATGGACCCACCACTGGCCAAGCTCAAGCCCAAGCCCATCAGTAATAGTGGTAGTGCCTCTGGGATGATGTATTTAACAAAGGGAAAAACACACGGCACAATGGCAACTCCAGCCAAGAGAGAGGAGTGAGAACACATGAGAGAAACAGCTCTGCAGACACCAGGGTCAGTGCAGAAGGAAGGGGAGGAGGTGCCCCAGGTGCCAGAGCAGAGATGCCCCTGAAGCCCGTGGTCACAGGGAGGCAGGCTGGTGCCCCTGCCAGAGGACCAAACGCTGGAGCAGGCAGATGACCACAGAAAGCTGTGGGAAGCCCACACTGGAACAGGGTACTGGCAAGACCCATGGCCCCATGCAGGGAAGTCCATGCTGGGACAGCCTTGCTGGCAGGATTTGTGACACCATGGGGGACCCACGTTAGAGCAGCCTGTTCCTGAAGAAATGCACCCCATGGACAAGGGACCCACACTGGAGCAGTCCATTAAGAACTGCAGACAGAAGGACTCAAGTTGGATGACTTCATGGAGGACTGTCTTCTGTGGAGGAACCCCACACCGGAGCAGGGGAAGAGTGTGAGGAGTCCTTTCCCTCAGGAGGAAAGAGCAGCAGACACTATATGTGTTGAACTATGCCCAGTTCCCACTTCCCATCCCCCTGCACCACTGCAAGGAGAAGGTAGAGAAAAATCACAAGTAAAATTAAGATTGGGAAGAAGGAGGGTTCAGGGAAGATGTTTTAAAATTCAGTTTTTATTTTTCACTACTGTACTCTGATTTGACTAGCAATAAATCAAACTAATTTTCCCCAAGTCAAATTTGTTTTGCCCATGACATCAACTGGTGAGTGATCTCTCCATGTCCTTATCTCGACCCAGAAGCTTTTCATTGTATTTTCTCTCCCCTGTCCAGCTTAGGAGGAGAGTGATAAACCAGCTTGGGTGGGCACAGGCATCCAGCCAGTGTCAAACCCACCACATTACTACAGACACAAATGGACTCAGATTAGGCAGTTCATGTGGTCAAAATATATTTAGAAGCAACACTGATTAGATTAACTCAGTAATAAGAAAGAACAGAGGAAGACTTAGAACAAGGAACAGGGGAAGATCAGGTATTCAGCTTAGCCACATTAAGTCTGAGACAGTGAACAGACATGTCTAAAAACATGTAAGGAGGGCAGACTGTGATAACAGATGAGAAAATAAATTCCACTTTTCCTGATGAACTCTGCAGCTTAAATGAAAGAAAAACAAACACAGAAGAGTGAATCATTAGAAGGAATACTCCTATATTTGATTTTTCAGGAGTCATTTTCAAACACATGGGTACCAAACAAAGCTGACATACAAATGTGTTTTAAAATGTTATTCACGTAACTTTTTTAAACAATTGAAGAGGAACCACAGTTTTCCTTACACTTTTTTTTTTTATTACTAGCAAACAGCAGTGAAGTTTCAATATGGTTTTTCTTTACCTTTTACTTGGATTGGCTGTTTAAGCAAAGACTGCTTTTGACCTGCATTGGTTGTATCTTGTCCTGTAAAATAAAAGTAAAGCTGTTGAATATCAGAGTGTCTCAGAGCTTTCAAGCTGGGATTCATTTTAAAGAGATTAAAGCTTCTTCATTTACCTTAAAATACAGAATATTTAAACTAAAATCCACAACTAGTACATAATCAAGTTGGAGCTAGAATGAAAAAAGTATTGTAGCTTGTTTGGAAACTTGAGGATATGAGTCTATTAAAAAAACCAATAAAACATAATTTATAGTAGTTAAATGAATCCTAGTATTTGGAAAATGACAAATCCAGTAGTTTCAATGACATTTCTACTTAGAAACCAGAAGTACTACTTGAAAATGCAAACAAATATTGCATTCTTGTCTCATACATCTCGACATAGCTTTCAAAACATGTTGATTCTAACACGTCAAACAAACATATCCGGTCTTTTGTGTCCTACCACTCTAACACTGGAGGTTTGTCACACATCCATAATCATTAACAAAATTAAAACTGACTTTATTGAAAGCAATATATTAAAAAAATTAGTATTTTTCAAGCAGTTTAGTGTTAATTAATGAGATACTGCTAGCTTAACATGGTACTCAAATTACCCAAAGATTAGACATTTTTGTAGCTTGGACTACATAATTATCTTTCCACCAGGCAATTAGTTAACGCCCTAGCACGAACTGAGGACTACGGCTAATAAGAATTAAATATACTTTCTTGGAAAAATAACACATATAAATTTATGAATCTGGTCTTATTACACAACAAATACGGCTGCACCATAAATAACTAGCATTCCTTAAACAGTTATCCCCATCTGTTACTGTCTGACTTGAAAACAACAAAAAAATCCCCTTGTTGTTCCTTTACTTTCTTTTCTTACCTGGTTTAAAATACCAGGCAGCTGATCCATTAATATTCATGATAAAAAACTTCTGCTAAGATTGCTTAGAAAAACCTGAGTAGCATCTTCTTTCCAAAAAATGTGTACAACCACTTTTATCATTAAAAGAAATATCATGAGCACTATTTGACAAAAGATTGGGTCACAAGATTTCAGAGGTGGAAAAAAAAAGGCACAAAAATATTAAGATTTATATCTATAAATAGATACCTATGTACATCAAGTACACTTTTGAAGATTACGACCTCAGCTTACAATTGAGCAAAATTAGAGTGCATCACAGAGAAAAAAAAATTGAATAATTCAATTCACAATCACCGTTTTTCAGACAAGTAGAGGCTGATTTGATAGAACCATCATGATTGAACAACCTTTAAGACTCACTTTTGTACTTCCAAACATCAAAAATGTTATACTCTTAGCTGGCTACAGTCACAAGCTTTGAAAGATTGTTGCAAGCCTCAGGAATCTACAAGTTACTAAACCCGGAAGGCATAACTGCTACCCTGACAAGGAAAAGAAGGAAATTTTCTTTGGAAGACCACTTGGTTGAAGACAAAAGCACAAAGAAAGAGAGCTGTCATTTTAAAAAGCACCTGTTATCTCTTGAGTAGTCTTCCAAGCCTGTATCTGTACAGTCCTACAGTTAATAAGCATCAAAAATAGAGGATGCTACAACAGAGCAAGGACAAGACAGTTCTGAATTTCACAAGCACCTAACAAGCACAGGATTGACAATCCAACTGAACAGCAAGGAGGGACAGGTTATGTACACTGTACCAAATGGTTAATGTGAATGCTGCAGTTCTAACAACTGTCAGATTAGAAAGATCTAGAAGATGAATCAGCTCAACCTTCTCTACCAGTCATTTATAGCCTGGCCTAGAGAAGTTACAATGCTCAATAGTCACACTCAACCTTTATCATTAGTTCATTTCACACAACGTACCTGAAATACTACCAAAAAAAAATACAAATGAGCAAGCAAAGTGATGAAAGATGAGTAATACATTCCATTTCTTATCCCTTAAGTCACCTAAGCCCTTCCAACATCCACGTTTTACCACGGCCACTTTAAACTTCATTACTCTAAACTTAAGTCCTTTAAACACCAGAATGCCAAAGAAATAAATTTCAGCATTCCTCTCCACTTATGCATTTGAAATTCATATATAGATGCCCACAACCAACAAACACTAGATTCTACAACCATAATATCACACAATTGAAACAAAAAAGTTACCATTAAATACAGTCAGTTTTACATTTTTACAAATACTCTTTATTTTAACTTAGTACTACCTGTTTCAACTTTATGTATGGTTTCTTCACGGGCTGATCTATTTGTATCTTCTGATCCAAGATCTTTTTTCTGGCCATTGGAGGTATAAACTCTCACTTGGCTCATCAACTGCACAGGCAGACGATTGCATGGTAGAATATAAGACAGGCTCCCACTTTTCATTGAAGCTTGCCATCCTAACAAGGGGAGGAAAAAAAGCTGTTTCAGACAACCATTTTGGAAAGAAAAAGAGAAAGCTGTCCAGCTACACCAGCATAAGTTATGGAATGTTAGCTTTTAAGTACTGATCCATACTTATTTTACTCCTGTTTATGAATTACAAAATGGGAGTATACAGCATGCTTTCACCACTTCCCTTCAAACATCCACTTTTAAATTTCATTCTAACACTAGGGATTTTTTTCCCACACAATCCAGTACAGATTTTTTCCAAAGACCTCTGGATCATCTTAAGAGTTAAAAAAAACAAAAAAGATAGAAAGCTATCTGACATACAGCTTCAAAATCTTTAAAAACCAAATACTGATAAAACAAATACAGGCCTCTACAAAACTATTAGCCAGTGCTGCCATTTCATTTCACTCTGTACAAACCACAGCTTACCAATTATGAAAAGCTGAACCATGTGCATTACCCGTTACAGACTATGCAGAAAAGCACATAATATTGTATAAAACACTTTTTAAAAGCCTACTGAGAAATCACCCTAGGTAGGCAATCTTCAATTTCAAAAGATTAGCCAAAAGCAGAGTTGCATTCAGTACAGACCAACCTGTATTAGCAACCAGTTTCTTTTAAAGAGCACAAACACTTCTGTAGAGAGGGCATACAACTCCAACTAGAAATGCAGCATGACTACTCACCTATGAGTAACACACCACTCACAAAAAAGGTAGTACTTTATAGAAGTATTTATTCTGTAGAAGTCCCAACAGCTTTCCTATTTTTTCAGTCTTCTGCAGTACCAAAGCATCTACACGCATACATGCACTGACCTGAACCTTACTGAAGGAACTATTGCACCAAAAAAGGGCAGGTAAGCTCTTATTGACTAACAGTTCTCACAAATGTGACAAAAGCCCTGAATATTCAACAGTACATTGAACTTACTGATGATGAACTCATAAAATACAACAATAAATATATGGCAGAAGATGAGCAGTGTTGTTTCCTAAGTTTTAGTGTTACTGCAGCAGTTGAAAAGAGCAAATCTAGCACGTTTAGAGAAAATTTTTCCGTCTAATCCATACAGCCATAAGAAACCATTAAAGGGTATTTGCTGCAATTCAGCTTCAGGGACTACACGAAGAGGGACAAAACTGGTGAGAATTCAGTGCCATGAGATCTGTAGCCTAAAAGAAAAGCCGAGGCTCGGTCCTCACACCGACACAAACCCTGCAAGACCGCGCTTCACTTTATGTAATTACTACAGACTTCAGCCCCAGCACGGGCATGACGAGCCCGCTGTACGTCAGACAGGGCTGGCCCGGCCGAGGACACCGGGGCCCGACACTGCCCTCGCAAGAAGACCTGGGCGTTTTCCTTCCTCTTATGCAAAAAATTTGGACGTTTTTCTCGTTTTTAACGCCGACCCACAGAAAGCAGCCGGCGGTGCCCGCCAGCCGGGAGCAGTGCCACTGCCCCGGGAGGAATCCCGGCTGCCACCGCCGCCTGTGCCCCAGGCGAGCTCGCAGCTCCATCGCGG
>WEIV01017156.1:7821-41442 GCA_013390005.1 Calyptomena viridis
GATTTTAGTAGTAGTAGTAGTAGTAAATACTTAACATTCTAAGTTAGAGCCTGTTTTGCTTGTGTGAAGTAGTTAATAAACAGTTGCTTGTAATCCTTATCACAAAAGTTGAGGTTTTTTTTCCCTTCTCTGAGAAATTTTAGATCTATGTGTGGGCTCTTGGTTTTTAGCCAGAGTCAAACCATGACACTCACAAACCCAAAAATTGTTGTACAACACAACAGCCAGTAAGTAGTTATGGACTGAGAGTTTGGTAGCTAGATGATAGCTTCAGGAGTCAGCAAATGAAGTTCAGAACACCCTACCTTAGAGCTGATACTAAGCCATTAAGAACAAAATTCTTTTACTTTAGTGACTAGAGACCAAATCCACATAGAAAATTTCATTGAAAGATTCATTTCATAGAGCATATGTATAAGTTATTTGCCTTGACTTGCTGTTCATAAAGTGAGGAAAAGTGGGCTTATTTGGCATGTTATTCGTCTGGTCCTTTTTGCTAGTTACCAAGATTAACTGGACCTTAATAAAATCCTCCTACTTCCTCAGATGTCACTATGGATCTGCTTGGATCTCTAGCTTATACCTACATGTGTCTTAGGATTTTCAGACTAGGTCTTTGAAATCAGCACTGAGAGCCAGGTTCTGATCTCGCTGGTGTTTAAATGACTCTAAAGATTTCTTAAAAACTTCAATGAATTTATTGAGAAATATATAAATAAGGGCAGAATCTGGAATGTCTGTCACTTCTTACCCCAAAATAGATCAATGTATACGTCTCCATCAGTAAATGAATAGGAAGAGGTTAGACTGAAGTGCTGGGACACATCTGTCTGCATTGTTTAATTGTCAGCAAATTCAGAAGAGTTTGTCCTGTGCCATCTGGAGACAATTCTGTGAATAGTCTGAGGTATGGAGTAAACTCAGAAATAGTCTCAATAAAGGTATGGAGAAAGGACTTTTCAGGAGGAGAGGCAGTTTATATGGTGGTTGTTCTATGCTATTTGTCCATAAAGTCAGAAATCTGCCCTTTTTTGGTAGTAGATGGGTCAGTACTAACAGAAAATCCAGGACTTTGATGAGCAAACTGTTGGTGGTGCCTTATAGAGCTCAAGGTAAACGGCAGCTTCTGGCAATTAACAGCAGTAGTGTTCTCACCTCTGTTCCTTACTCAGTTCCCAGTTAAACGTAACTCATCGAAAGTACTTCCACCTTCCCAGGTATTTGTAGCAATTAATCTTGAACTCACTTAGCTCATTATGTTTTGGAATACTAGGAAGAGGTTTATTAAAATTACTGTTATTGAAATCTATTACCTCAAGCATGTTTGAAGGTTAGTAATTTATCATCTAGATCTATCTTTTCCTTTGGCTTCGTAAGGAATAGAAAACTATATATTTAGTCCATTCTCATAAATATTTGTTTAATCAGTTTCTCTACATTCTTAGTCTCCATCATAATTTCTTTTTCTGCTTTGAGTGCAAGCTACTGAATAACTATGACTATGTGACGTGAAGATATACAGGTTGCAATGGGTTGCAGTTTGCGAGTTTCACACTCACAGAATTTGAGGTTCTGACACTCACCTGTTGAAATATTTTTCCAAAGCAGTCTGCAAATTCTTTAAATATTCTTCCTGCAGAGATATTTTAATACTTACAGTAACATTATCAAAAGACAAACTGTGGAGGACACCTTTTATTTTGGATAGCTGGAAAACTAAAATGGTGTTAAGGATATGTTTCTGGATAAATCTGAAGATTTTCTCTAGAAAAATATCATCAGTCACACACAATGTAACAATTGACTTTGATGGTACAAATTTAGTTGGATTACCTTTCCCTGTATGCTGCACCCTCTTCTTCCAAAGTCAGTAGTTCCTTCTTATGGTGATCCTGCCTCATTTCTCAGTGATAGAGTTTTAGGGACTGGTACATGAATCTTCCAGTGAAGTGAAAATCAACAACTTCATGTGATAGACCTTAAACTTGGCTTATTTCATCAGCACACACAGTTACATCTACACACAGAGCAACCATAAAAGTGAGGACTGCAAACGACAGGAAGCTAGTCTCACTCCCACAAATAACATCTCCACAAAAACACCTGATATACAAGAATCTCTTAGTTTTGATCGTATATTCAAATAGGACTATTCAAATATGCATTATTCAAATAGGAAGGAAGGAAACTGCCCTCTTTCTTGCAAAGCGCCTTTCCAAAGGCTATGGTCACAGCCAGAGTGTAACTTAACAAAAGACTCATGAGACAATGTCTTCTCCTGGCTCTGAGGATTTATTTCTAGGCTATGTGTAATAATGTCACCTACTGCCACAAGCATAATTTGTTTAGCTGGAAAGCAATGCGGTGATTATGTTTGGATAAAGTCCTGATATTTGTAGATTAATTACCCTAATTTTGAGAAGAAAGGGAATTTTTCAAACCATATTGAAATAAACTCTGTTCATTAATTTAATGTTTCAAGTCAACTCCTGATTAATCTGTCAAACACATAGTCATAAGGCATAAATTTATGTTTTTTTTCTACTGACGTTAAAACAGATTCTTCATGAGAAATAAATACAGTATCAAATCTCAACCGTCTGACTGGAGATTTGCAAATATCCCATGTTTCAGATGTTAACTTTTCATACTAAGTAAAGGGAAACATGACTTGCTGAGGTCAGTATGTCACTATTTTCAGCAATACTTAAATCATATGTTGAACAAACTGATCAGAAACATGTAAGACACTACCAGCAAAGTAATAATTTTAATGTTTATAAGAGCATAAACATGAATCATGTGAATAAATCTTGCCTTATTCTTTACTAATGATGGTGAATTATGACTCCACCTTTAATCATTCATAGTACTTATTACTTCATTTTACATTCCTTTCATACTGCATCTATGAGTAAGGGGATTTTTTAAAATTAATTTTGGACATTTATGATCAAATTTTTAAACTTGGTACATAAAATTGTGGAGTACACCCATATTCAGCAAAGCAGAAGACTCAAATGCCTGGAGTGTTTGTAGTAACACTGTACATGGTTTCATAATTTATAATCATTTCAACAGTCATGGTAATGCATTACACTTTCACTGCAATTCTAATTGCAGCTGCACATGTTCTGAAGCACAAATATTAAATCTGCCAAATATTAAATCTGTGCCAGTCCTGAAAAATACATATTTCACAAATCAGTCCTGACTGGAAATATGCAAATGGATTTCTATTTAGAACCATGATTTTACTAAAGCCAGGTAATGTACTGTCCTTTAATCCGGGAATGTGAATAATGTGCTTGCACAGGACTCAGAGGAATCAAGTTCACTTCCACCTTTTATAACAGATAATTTAAACAAACCCATATATCATTCTGAGAGACTAACCTGATCTGACTCTATTTAATGCTGTTTATTTAGCATAAATAAATTTTGATTGACACACATAGCAGGACACAGCTTTTTAACATCCTAGCTGGCTGACAAAGCACTGGTCACCAGGGCTTTTTTTGATCTATTTCATTGTATTTAAAATAGTCCAAAAGCCCCAGAGAGGATGAGCAAAATGCAATTTTCGTAACTAGTCTGGAGATAGGAATGGGACTTCAGTTTCCCTGTTTTGTTTATGTATTTGTTTACAAAAGGAAAAAGCAAGTTCATAGGAAAAGGAAGACATGAAACAAAAAAGGAGTAAGAACTTGGCAAATACTTGAATATCTTCCCTTCCCATTCCTTCCCTAAAATCTCAAAAATTCTCAAAAAATTCAACTTGTAATATAAGACATGTAATGGTTATGTTCCTTGATGGTTCTCACAGGTTTATATTTGCTTTTCTAAGCCATGAGGCATTAGAGCTTTCTATCACTTGGAAAAGGAAGTTTCATTGATAATGAAGCAAAATCCAGTAACTACTTTGCCAAATTAGATCCATTGCGAAGTTTGCTTTATATTACTTTTATTTCATAGGTTTTCTGGTGGCATGACCAATTTCACACACAACATGAAATTTTTATTTAATTACAAAAGAGAATACAGACAGTTGTAGCTTAGAAAGTTGTATCTAGTTAATTTTTGCTCCAAGAAGGTAGATGGTGTTTGAGCACTACTTTGACTGACATTACATGACCTGTCATATTTTTCTAAAATACGTGTCATTTAGCTGATGACATGTTTTTTGTGCTTCCTCCTTCTGAGTTGAAAAGCAACATCTTCACTAAAGAATTCATAGAAGCAGTTCCTTATCATGTAACTAGCTTATTCAGCACAAAGATCTTGAAGAGTATTTCACTAAAAGACAACACACTAAAGAATGGAATTTCATCCGCTTTAATTAATTGTAGCATTGTTAGTTCCAGGAAAAATCACAGAAAGATTCAGAGATTGACTTGGCATACTCATGAGTGTTATCTTTATCAATCTTGAAGACACAGCAAGAGCAAAGGCCTCCAGGCTGTTCTCTCTCTGAGATGCTGATAAGAATGCTGCTGAAGCTTGCTTGCTAATATCATCTGTGAAGCATCCTTTCAGTCAAACCCTTTTAAATAAAAGAAATTTTTGGATTTATTTCTGTCTTGATTTAGAGGGCTACCTGGCCTAGCACCAATCCTCACGGACACAAGAAGTGAAGTGTCACAGTCATTTGCTTCACCTGGCAAAGGGCCCAGAGGGAGGCTCACTGTTCAGCATCCTTATCATGGTGGTGACTGAAATACATCTTTCACAACTTGTGCCAACTTTTGCTTTCCTTTCCTACGCTTGAAGACCTGAATAACAGGTCAGTAACTAATGTAGCTGTGCCAATACGACACTAAACTGAATTGTGATATAGGAAACTTAAAGTACAGGTGAGATTAGAAGGATCAGTTAGCTGAAGACACTGAACTGCAGGAATATTTTTTTCCAGTGCAGTATGCTGCATTCAAGCAAAGGATGATCTGAAACTTGTTTTCATGGAAGATGCGGAGGAAGATAATTACAAGAGATCAAAATGAGATCAAGCAAATTCATGAGAACCATTTCTACAGACAGATGCTAAAGAATTAGGTTGGGATATACCTCCTAACACCGTTAGTCCAACAACTGGAGATATTGGCATGGTGTAAAGGGTGACACAAGCAGACCACCCCTTGTCTCTGCTTAGACAGCACGTGCCACTGGCAGTCTCAAAGGTGAGATGGGGAGATGACTGCCAGTCCAAGCCTGTTGGAGTCATGTGCTCTTGTGATCCTATCGTGCTTAATCGAAGTTGTCCTACTTAAAAATATGAGATATGCAAAGACTACCTTGGAAGACTTTCAAGAAACAGAAACAGCCATTAATACAAGAGCAACATACAGATAACATGCAATCAGGGAATGCCCATGAACAGCATGTTAAAACCATAGAATCATATAACGGTTTGGGTTGGAGGGTACCTTTAAAGGTCATCTAGTCCAACCACTCTGCTGGGGTAAGCACATCTTCAGCTGTATCTCATTGCTTAGAACCTAGTCCAACCTGCCCTTGAACGTCTCCAGAGATGGGGCACCTACCACCTTTCTAGGAAACCACTTTGTGTTTCACCACACTGATCATAAAAAATGTTTTCCCCATATTTAGTATAAATCTAAGCTCATTAGGTTTAAAGCCATTACCCCTTGTCCTATCACAACAGATCCTGCAAAAATGTTTATTCCCATCTTTCTTACATGCTCTCTTTAAGTACTAAAAGGCCACAATGCGATGTCCTCAGAGCCTTCTCTTCTCCAGGCTGAACAATCCCAGCTTTCTCAGTCTGTGTTCATAGGTAGGATGTTCCAGCCCTCTGAGCATTCATACAGCTCTGTCTCCCCTCTCAATATTCTCAGCCAGTGACTTACTTGCTTCCCTACCATTTCTCATCCTTTCTCAACTGTTATACAGTGAGACATGATCAAGTTTTATAAAGAAAAGTTTGGCCATACAACGAGTTTTCATGAGTCAATCTATTTTTGACAGGAGGAATGCCACATAGGAAACTACTGGACTAAGTTGCTAAATTTTTTTCTGGTTTAATTTGGTAGGAGGTTTTTTTGAAGAAAAAATAATGTACACTATGTGCTGAATTAAAAATCTTCATTGAATATTTAATGAACTTCAGAAAATTGAAATAAAGTCATTTCAATGAAAACCTTAAATATTCTATTAAATAACCTGACAAAATTCTTCCTCAGAGTTTAACATTATTGACAAACACTTCTAATAAGCTTGCTCAAAAAAGTCATAAATATGTAGCTCATTTTTCTTCCTTCTTCAAAGACCTTAATGACTGCAAAAATTACAAGCAAGGTTTATTATTACTATTATCCAGTATGAAATAGGAACACCACAGAAATAGAAAACCCTCCACACAGCTTAATCTCAGTCAGCAGTCTTCAGTCAAATTATCTTAAATAGAAGTTTTCTATGCTCTCTTATTCCAAACACAAAGAAAAAATACCAGAGAATACTGGTTGATCAGTAGGTGGCATAAATTATTCCTGACTCCCTACTACAATCACAGGGCTTTATACAATTCACATTAAAACCAATAAGAGCTTTTATATCAGCCACAATGGAAGAAGGATTGGGGTGGTATTTTGTAATAGGGGGCCTTATGTGTAGAGTCACAGTAATTTATAAATCATTGCTACTGAACAAAATGAACACAAAATGTCATCCCACAGCACTAATAGTTTTCCAGCAGTCGGCCAATGATCTGCTTAATGGAGAAAAGGACTGAACAAATAAGTCCCACACCTGCTGTATCTTTAATATCAAGCCTTATCCGATTATGTTATTCGAAGTATTTTAACTCTTTGTTTCCCCTCTCAATTACTACCATACAAAGAAGATGGGTGATGGCTAAGAATACACAAACAGCTGCATTCTCTCCCTCATATTATCTGCCACTGGTTAAAGGAGGCAAAATAATACAGTAGCATCTGTCCATGGGAAGAAACCTTCCATCCTTTGTCAACTAGATGCGTCCCTGCCTTGCCTGAGGAACTCTCTCTTGCTTGCTTCATAGTAGTCAGATATTAATGAAGAGTACAAATCTCAGTTTAGATAGTGAACCGCAGCTCCTAGTTGAATGATTTCTCTACTGTTAGCATGCCAATTTACATATGAATTTTTTTCCCCCTCAGGACTAAACAGGAAATAATGACTATAACCAACATCAGAATCCTGAAGCTATCTGATTCCTTATACATGCTAATGTGTCTGCTTGTGTTCCTCATAATGGTCAATTCTGTTCCTCTTTATTATTCAAGAACCTGATATTCTTCAGCACCAATGAACTGGTGAAGGAAAATAGGAATAGAGATAAAAGACTTTTATCCTTTTGGACATCTATGATACTTCAAGTACTGTGTATTCCAGCAAGAAAAGATGCCACTGTCTGATCAATTTTAAGTTTGGCACCTAATGGGAATGGTGGCTTCCTTTTCCTCTCAAAAAATGCTAGCATAGCCAATTCCATGCAAGAAGAAGAGAGAGGACAGAGGAGAAGGCTTCTTACACACATTCCTAAGCCCTCTGCACTAACTGAGAAATCTCCTTTAACACCTCTAATTTATAAATCTATTTAGGTTAATATACCTCTGAGATCTCATTAGTGGAGGCAGCACAAACAGAAAGAACTACAGGAATGGTCTTTTTTGTTCAGGAAATCAAACAGCAGCATGAAGTACCTGGAGATTTACAGGAAATAAAACTGTTGCTACAGCCACATAATCAGGAAGGTATTGTAAGATGAAATTACATGTTCATCTTTGTCACACATTAGGGAAGAAAATGGGAAATAATATCACCAGTCTTTTTTCTCTCTCCTTTGGTTTTTTTTTGTTTTGTTTTGTTTTTTTGCTATCTCTTTCAAGTCTTTACAACAGAATTACAAGGTTTGCAGAGACTCAAAATTCACTCCTTACTGGACTCTGCACTTCATACAGATCAATGAAGAATGCAATGAGACTCCAGGACTTCTTACTTGCCTCGACTGCTCAGTATCTCTGGGGCTTTCTGCCGAATTTCACGACAGTCATTTGCTCATGTTCTCCAGCTAAATCACTTGATCTAAGAAAGACTATTAACTCTCCCTAGCATTGCCTTTTTTTGGCTCCCAGGCTCATCAGTTAGGAGAGTAAAATAGGTCCAAACTTGACTATTTTCTATTTTTTTCATCCTTAAACAGAGTATACATCCCTTTTATTGATGTCAGGAGACCTTACTTTCTCATCTACTCATAGGGCCTCAATGCCTTAAAACTTGCTGTCCATATCAGATTACATTACAGAGGCACAGTTTTTTAGCTAGAATTCTCTCATTCCAGCACCCTCCAGTAAGAAAAATACAAAACAAATAGAGCGGAAAATTAATTCATACCTTTCCTTTCTTCCATCAGCAAGTAATATGTTACTGATAGCAAGAAAACTATGCTTTATTAAGGCTATATTTATATACAAGAAGATCATCAGGGACTTTGTCTTGCATGTTTCCTCCTGAAGTAGTTGTTGGGTTTTCTAAACTAATTTGAATCAGATAATTGCTTAAAATAGATGGGAAACATTCAAGAGATAAGTAAATCCCCACCACCTGTGTGTAATTCTGATTCACAGCCCCAGCAAAGCAAATTCTGATGTCAGTCACAACCTTTCCAGAGACATAAGTAAGTTTTACACTTGTCCATCTGAGCTAGAAGAAAAGCAAATAGTCTTTGTGATCCTCTAACCCACATGCTTTCACACTCATATGGGCAAAATCAGCAGGACAAATAGCAAACCTCACATAGATCCAAGAGGAAGGTTACAGGGGACATTGCACTTATGGAACGGATCAGTTTCCCAAGGAGTTCCACTGTTCTCTCTCAGCATTACCATGCATTGCTGGTCAGTCTGGCAGTATTAGTCCAATTAGGTCCTAAAGTTGGTGGGTTTTTTTAACTCCCACAACAGAGATCCAGTTTATTCTCCTTGCACCCTAACCAGAAAATAGTATGGCTGTGACAGAATAGCTGTGTGCTTGACCTCCTGATAAGCATATATGGTTTGAAAGCCACAAGTAACTTATGCCTGAGCTCAAAGCCTCAGTTTAATCCTGTCATTTGTGTTCCCTTCAGTCTGCTGCTACCTACAGTGAAAATCTGGAGATGATAAGCTTGTAGTGCATTGCTCAGCCCCTGAGTAAGTTGTCTTGGATCCAGTGAATCTAGTGCAATTGTGTTTGTTTACATGTTCTCTGAATATGGCCACAAGCTATTAAAGTTTCCCTATGTGATTGTAACAAGTACAAACAGTGGGACTGTGTCTGCACAGAGTGGACTAAAATACTGACATCATGCTGAATCGATCTGATCAGGCTGAATTATTGCTAGCCTAAAGGTATAATCGAACAAGAGAGAATACAGAATTGCTTTTTGCAATGTTGTTTTAGGGGACTGGCTCATCAGCCCCATAGTCCTTTTGAAAATATAGCTACATTTACACCAATAGTATTCTGCATATGATAAGTCAGGAAGCCTCCAAATGAAATGAAATGTGATGTTTACACAATGTAGAGGTGCTATGTAAAGCGAATGAGCAAGGAAGCATATGTAAATATGAATTTTGCATTAATGACAGGTCTAGACTCATAAATCAAACCAAAACTTTTTCACAGATTCAGTTATATGGTAACTTTTGGGTTTTCATTATTATTTAAAAATTGTATGAGTCTGATAAAACTTACTGAAATCAACAGATAAAATCTCTTCCCATAAGGCCTGGATGGCACTTGTGATGCTTCTCACTAAATTGGAGAGGAGGATTCACTGAGTAAAGTGTTAGGTGGATAGGGAATTGTTTGGATGGTCACATCCATAGGGTAGTGGTCAATGGCTCAGAGCCCTGATGGACATCAGTGGCAAGTGGTGTCCCTCAAAAGTCCATATTGGGACGAGTGTTATTTACTATCTTCATTAATGACATAGACAAAGGGGTCGAGTGCACCCTCAGCAAAATTTCAGATGACACCAAGCTGAGTGGTGCAGTTCACACACCTGAAGGACAGGATGCCATCCAGGGGAACCTGGACAAGCTTGAGAAGAGACCCATGGCAATTTCATGGGGTTTAACAAGGCAAAGTGCAAGGTGCTGCACCTGGGTCAGGGCAATCCCAGGTATCAATACAAGTTGGGGATGAACAGATCAAGAGCAGCCCTGCTGAGAAGGACTTGGGGGTGCTGGTGGATGAGAGACAGGACATGACCCAGCCATGTGCACTTGTGGCCCAGAAAGCCAATCGTGTCCTGGGCTGCATCAAAAGCAGTGTGGCCAGCAGACTTCCAGTACTTAAAGGGAGCTTGAAAGAAAGATGGGGACAAACTTTTTAGCAGGATCTGTTGTGATAGGACAAGGAGTAATGCTTTTAAAGCAGAAGAGGGCAGATTTAGACTAAATATAAGGAACAAACTTTTTATGATGAAGGTGATAAAACATTCAGTGGTTTCCTAGAGAGGAGGTAGATGTCCCATCCCTGGAAACATTCAAAGTCAGGTTGGACTGGTTTCTGAGCACCCTGATATAGCTGAAGATGTTGTATGCTCAGGTCTCCCGCAGATTTTTCATTACAAGTTCTGGACATGCAAAAGTAATTCTGTTCTTTCCCACTACTCAAAAATCATGTGGAAATTCAGCTACTTCTAATTTAAATAAGATCATCCTTGACAAACAACAATTTTTCATACATATGGTTTGATTTTTATGGTTCTCAAAATGGCTCCTTTTTACCTCTTCAGTGATGATTAGTCCTACAAAAAATTGGTACAGCTACACCATTGGTTTTGTGTGTGAATAATAATTTCTCCTTTAGTTAATGTCAACAAAACATCAACATGACTTTGAAAAACTTGACTATTGATATATTTTTAATTAGTTTGCCATTGGAGTGTAAGAAATATCATGAGATACGTGCACAAAAATGAAATGGTAAGATCACAATTATTATGAACTTAGAAAACATCCCTGATGTTTTTCAGTATCCTGTACAGCCAAAATAAGAAGCCAGATGAATTCTTGCACTGAGAACTCTCATACATTAGCATGGCCCATTTGAAATCCTAATATATATATAAGATACACATGATGAATACCTAACTTGGAAAGCTGAAAGAGGCAAAATTATCTGGAAATTATAAAACAAGAATTTGCTTAGCCACATAGCATTTGAGCTGAATCAAAGAGATTTGGTGCTTCAAATCTGCTAAAGCTTAAAGACATTATGGCTTACTTTCCCTCTCTTGGAGTTATAGTGTCAAAGACACTGCTATATTCATTTTTCATAGTTGATGTGGTAGGTACTGGTTTATTCAACTTTTTTTTTCAGTGGCTGAGCCATCTGCAGAGAAACACTATGTAGACAGATAGAAGGGCCACGACCAAAGTATAAAGACAGCACTATCTTAATGTATTAATGTAGAAATTATCTTAATTCTCTGAAACATAGTCCCTTACTACTGTAGGAAATTCTACCAGAGTGCCTAAAGTATCCATGAGTGTGGATGGAAGCTCTACAATGTGTATTTCACCCAGGAATTTTCCATTTACAAAACTGGCATTAATTATAGCTATCACAGCATGGTCAACACACAATACATGACAAAGGTCATTATGGCTATAGATATTCTCACAGGTAACCAGAATAGCAGAGAATCAATCTGAAAAGAATGCATGCAAATTACTTTTGGCCTGAAGTTGTGTCAGGGTAAGTTAAGGTTGTATATTAGAAAAAGGTTCTTTACCCAGAGAGTGGTTGGGCACTGGAACAGACTCCTCTGGGAAGTGGTCACAGCACCAAGCTTGACAGAGTTCAAGAAGCATTTGGATGATACTCTCAGGCACATGGTGTGACTCTTGGGGGTGGTCCTGTGCAGGGTTAAGAGTTGGACTCAAAGATTCTGTGAGTCCCTTCCAACTCAGCATATTGTGTGATTCTATGATAACTTAATAGCCTGGCTCTCATTTTGTAGATGATCTTGATGTGGTTTATTTTTTCTTAAAAGCTAACAACAATACTTAAAAGAGTTACTTCTGCCATTGGAAGTGGAGGGACAGAATATGTTTTGAAGGGATATTGCAAATGACACAACCAGAAAGATCCCACCGTCAATAGCTGATATAGCTAGAACAAAGAGGACCCTGAATCTGACTTCACTTTTACACTTCCATCTTGGACACTATAGAAGCTGGGGCTGACATTCAGTTGGGGCAGAATTTTGAGTGGGTGCTGGGATGGTTAGAGTTATTTTATGTACTGTCTCCAACTGTGAAGTCTAAAAAACACTAAGAGGAGCATGAATTCTGTCCTGCTCCCTGCTTTCTTCTGTCCTACTTCCTTTTTCCTTCCCACAGGTGTACCTACAAAACAGGTGACAGAGAGGCATTTAGTAGGCTTTGTGACCTTTGAAGATTCTGCTTAATAAGAAAATTCACAGATTTCTAGCTGTTCAGATTTAGCTTCAACCAAGCTAAATAATTTCCCTTCCTCTTGCATTGTGCCTTTTCTCATTTGTTTTTATGGCACTTCCCTTCTTCAAAGCTCAGTCCCCTGCTGTGTTCACTGTTCTCTCTTCTTTTCCCCCTTATTTCCTTCAAGATGTTTCTCCATTCATCTATTCACTTGCCTTTCATTTTCCCAGTACTGTACCCTTACGTACCTCCTGCTGTCTCTGATATCCTTTTATTTCTCCCCTGCTCCTCAATAGACAGCAGATTATATACAACAGATATTCATGTAGACAAGAGTACTAAAAGACATCCTTAAAATACTGAAAGCCCACTAGCATACAGGAATAGAAAGATCTCCTTTTTAGTATGGAGTTTGGTGCTGTGGGCTAAAGTGCTTTTCTTTCATAAAAATATCTTTTTCCCACAGAAAAAAAAATCCGGAAACAATGCTTATATCTTTAAAACAATGTATATTCCAAAATCATGATGTCATACACAAATTGTTCAAACATAATTCATTATTTAGGAGGCCTTGAAAGTTCAGAAAGGAATTAATGCACAAGTTTCTGTAACCTCTTTATTACCCAAGTTCCAGTATACTTATGGCTGATCTCTTTTTCTACTTATTTGGTCTCTAAGGCAGGTCACTGGTTTTCAGTCTGTTTCTGACTTGTTACCAGAGAGGTTTTAGAGATTCTTCTCCATTTTTATTTCTTTTGATAATGTATTTGATTTATATTTAATATTTTGTGTTTATTAGACCTTGAGCTACTTTTTGTATTGTTAACACTGGCAGGAATATTTCTCTCAGTCTATCATATTGCACTTGCACTCATTTTTGTTTCTTTCCCTTTCATTCCAGTCTTAGTATAGGTTAAATGGGAGTAATTCTCATGCAAAGTTATTCATTAAAATGTTAATTTTTAACCATACATAGTATCATCCTCTCAAAAACTGAGAGAAAATAGTTATAGATTTACCATATGACTTTGGAAGAGATCATGAAAAGATTTTTTCACTTGCCTTTAAAGAAGCCTTACGGGGCTGAAGCTCACATGAAATGATAATGACTTGGCTTTTATTAAATTCCTTCATTTTATGCTCTAAATAATAAATTGTTGTAGATGAGTGTGGAACTTGTTCTTTCCTGGGTTGATGGAGGATACAAACAAAATATAGTCAGTTACTCTGTGATTTCCAGCCACATACAAAATACCAAAAATAATAGGTAAACAAAGAAATACATTCAGTAAGTGCTGCACATTGGGATTGACCAGGTTTGAGGGTCTCCTTCCTATCAGGAAACTGCCCTGGCCTTCCTGCTGCTTCACCTTCATGTAGCAGTGGGAAATGTTTCGTTGTATATAAGTATGAATCAAACCTAGGAGATCTAATTTTTTTGAACCCACTCTCCCATATCTTTGTTTTCTGCCAGAGAAAACATATTCAGGTAACAAGTATTAATTCAATATTTGTTCCATTGGGTGCTTGGACTGCATACCTACACCTCAGTGCTATATGAAAGGCAAGAGTCTACAGCCCACAGATACAAGCTTATCCCAGGTGCCACACGGATATCTATAACCCAGTCCTAAAATATTCTCTTCCTTGAAAGAAAAGGGCAGGATATAATTGAAGCCAAAATGAAAACATTAACTTTCATGCATACTTCTCCAGAAAGCAAAAAGTTACATTTGTTGGCACTTCCATCACGGAAAAGTATCAGTTGGAGATTGATGGCTTTCAGGCCTCTGAAGATCTGTGAAATAAACTGTCTGCTGGTAGTTCTTTAAAAACATTATATAAAGTATAAATAGCCATGAGAACAGCTTTAGTGCTTATCTCTACTTTTACATCAGCAGAACTGGGGATCAGCAGAAGCTAAGAGAGCAGACAGTCAGCAGGGAGAAAATATTGACGAGAAACTGTAGCTACATAAGAGTCATGGTCCCCGGAGGCGAAGCAAACTAACACAGGCTCCAGATGCATTGCAAACCAGGAACAAGCTTATTGTTTGTGTACACACTTTTATATGTTACTAAAGTGTCCACACGACAGATTAAGCAAAATCATTGGATAAAGTCCCTTGTCCACGCTACTCTCTTGATTATATGACCAGTTGGCAAAGTACTAGCATAAAATACAATATTCTATAATTTTTCAGACAAAGATGTCAACTTACAATGCTAAACCTCATACTACTGTGTCCTGAAGCATAAAGCCTGTCAGTTAACCAGCCTCAAAGACACAGAACTTTCCCGTCAAGGTCAAACACACTATTGCCTACTCCTATAAGAAACAGAAAAAGCAGATCCAGAGGAGAAAATAGCAGGGCAGAGGCTGCAGAGAGATAAAGGACAAGGGATGGAGGGATGAGGGAAACTAGAAGACAGGGAGGGCAATCTCCTTGTTTAGCTCTGAGCTATGTAAAATGGGTGGTATGCCTACATCAGGCAGAGGGATCCTATGTCTCATGTTTCCAAAATTCAGTGTGCCTCCAGAGTAAGTTCTCTACAAGTGGCAAACAGGACTTCTCTCCATTGACAGACTGTAGAGGAAACACAGACACTTACTTTATTAGGCACCTGAAATTTCACTGCAAGTTAGGTGCCAAAGCTAAGCTGACAGGCTGTCATCCAATAGCATTTTAAGCAGAAACTAGCTAGCAAGTTTTAACTCCCTTACTCAGAGTTGAGATAATTTTTTTTTCCAAAGACACAGAGAGGAAGACAGATATCCCTAAACTTCTCCAGTAAAAGTTACTTGTTAGGTCCCAGACATCAGTTTTCATCTCCGATGCTGTCTGCTATTAGCATACTTTACTCTGGGGTGAAGTGTGAGGATCGCAGTATCAAATGTGTAAAGGTATCATGTGGTTTCTACCTTCTTCACTCTCAGTACTAAATGAGATGGATTCTTGCAGCAATGTACTTTCCTACAGTAGAGGAACCTCAGTCCCAGCTTCACAAGTCCTAGACCTCACTAACCCAGCTTCCTATTCCTATGACTCCCTTTCAGTTAGGCATCAAATAACTATTCCTCCCTCCAAGGCTATACAGGTCCAGGTTATATAGTTCATACCAATCAGCCTGAGGGAAGAAGATTAGAAAAGGTGATAGTACCAAACACAAGGAACAAAGAGTAAACAAGCATAGGGGTTTCTGTCATTCTTGCTTTCTTCACTGTTTTCTGACCACCAAAAGGGAAGATGTCCCCATTTTGCTAGTATCACCAGCCTTCCTACATTTCACACATGTTCAGATGTTGGAAAATCCCATAATCCCTGCTAAAAATACAGTGAATAAAGGAAGTTGTAATCAGAGACACTTCTCTTCCTTAGTCCTTTTTCTCAGACAAGTGATTCACCAGGATGGGTTTCTGTTGTCCTATGCCCTGTCTGCTGTTAAAGCAATTTCTCTCCGGTTTGTGGGAAGTATTGGTTCACTTTTCACTAAACAGGAATAAAATCCCTATGAAGGGTCTTTCTATTCTCAAATTTTTGCCTTAATGTTTCCAATGACTCATATCAATACAAATGATTGCGATATGTATCAAACAGTAAGAACTTCCAAGTATTGAAGGGATGATAACAAAGCAAATCTATTTTACTCTGAAGTTTATTGCGTGATCACATATGATTAGTTAAAGAAGTCCAATCTTATTGTTCTGAAAATTTATGGTGTTTGGAATTTATTGTGCAAAACTGCACTAAACTTGTGTTATACAATACCGTACAGACAAATCAAAGCTAAATTAGGCAGGTCTGACAACCTCCTCCTTTCATTATGTTATGGATTTAAACCTTTTCAAGTGGAATTTTCCATCTCAACGGCAGCTATGGGGGCAAAGAAACAAGCCCAGTGACTTGCTAAAGCCAGGTTTGCTGCCTGCCTAAAACAGGGTCCCTTCAAGGGGGAACTTAATTGTTTCTAGTTCAGAATTTAATGGTCCAGCCCATAGGCCATGACCAAAGGGAGTCAGTAGCCTTAGGCAGAGGACAGCAGCAGCAGCATCTCTCCCTTCTCCACTACAGCCCGGGGGAAGGAGCCTGCCCTGCACACTCCCCCACGGACAGTACACACTGGAGGGGCAGGGAACACCAGATCTCTCTCCCGCTTGAGAACAGATGGAGGCAGGCAGCTCCCGGACCGCTCCGGCTGGCTTGGTTTCCCATCCTCCGCTCTGACACCATGGCACGACCTGCCCGGGCTCTCCCGCCGCGTTCCTGCTTTGCCAGCGGCACTCCCGCTCCTCGGAACTTGGCTGCCCACGGGAGAGGGTCCCAGCCGCCTCCCGCCGATCCAGACCGCAGTAATTTTTGCACACCAAGACCACCCGCTGCCCGCGTGAGTTCACAGCAACCCCTGGAAGGGAGAGCCCCCAGCTCCCGGGGGGAAGCCCTCACCCCGCCCCGGGGCTCCTCCGCCGCCCCGCGCGGTGCCCGTGGGACCGTCACCGCCCCCGCTGCCCGCGGTCACAACTGCACCGCAGGGGAAACGGGGACTTTCTGGGTGAAGGTTTGTCATTGTTATGTTGTTGTTTGTTCTGTTTTGTTCTATATTTTTTGTAAAGAATTGTAATTTCCTTTTTCTGCGTTTTGCCTGAAAGCCTCTTGATGTCAAAGGTTACAGTAAATTAGAGGCAGGAGTTTCTTTCTAGTCCGAGAAGGTCCTACTTTCCTTGACTTACATTGTCTTAACTCAAGGCACATTAAAATAAATTAAAAATAATCATTACTTTTAAAGTAACATTTTTCTCAGTGTGTTTTAAAAATCCCTAACAACTCTTTTCTTGTTAAAGTGTCTCTGCTTCCAGGTTCTCGTTGTCAATGAAGAAGTGCAGGTAAAAGACGTGATAAAATAGAGGTAAAGTTATACTTTTTTTCGGATAACCAGCCCAAGAATGTAGCTTTTTACTTGTTGCTGGAAGGGAAACTCTCATCATATTCCATTCACATCCTGGCTGTATCTTCTTTCTCCACAAGAAATAATGTGTGATAAAATGTTCATGAAATTGAAAGAGTACATGACATAGGCTGAGAAGGCACTAAGGAGTTTGGCTGATGGGAATGGTAACATCCTCGTTTGTCCTGCTGTATTCTCATGGAAACTACAATTTCTATAAGTAGTCTGTATGATAGAGTCAGAAAGCACATACTAATGGAAATTTTTGATTGTATCATCTAAATGTGGTCATGGCCAAAAGATGGACTTTTGTACAGTACAGACTAACGAATTTTATCTGTCTTCTAGCTGTGCTTTTAGTAACTTATTCTTGATTGTGTGTTTCATTATTTATCTTAATAAACAAAATTGTTGAAGTTATATCAACAATGAAAGTGTCCATCTTTTCTAACTCTCCGCTATGTACAGAAGAAGTTCGGTATTTGGAAAACAACAGATTTAAATAAGGTAGGTAAGTATAGGGAATAGATAATGAAGCATGGAAGGAATCTACAAATCTATTTAAAGTTAGGTGAAAGAAAAGAGGAGGTTGTGTTGTTTTGTTTTTTTTAAAGAAGAGCTTGTATTTGAAAACTCTTGGGAATTTGAAAAAAAAAACCAACCCTGTGGAATTATTTTGCAATAGGTTTCTAGGTCTTATCTTGATATGCCTTCAGATACACGTTGGAGAAAGAAAACTGCTTATGCACACAGTCAGTTTAGACTTCTGCTTGTCAATTGTCTCAATGGAGCTCAAAGAAAAATGAGGCAAGTAATATGAAAAATAAAAGCAACATCTAGAAAAAAATAGTGGGCAACAATGATGCTAGAGGGTTTGGAGTGAGATCCCGTTTTTGGGAATATATGGAAAGGAATTTCTTGAAGCAATTAATATGTAGTTCATACAGGGAAGGTGACCATGGATAAAGTTAGACCAATTGGAACAGAAAGAGATGTGATCATTTAGCATAAATTCATTTATTGACCCATAAGTGAAGGAGAGATGCTTGCCATAGCATGCTAATATGTATCATTTCAGTTTGCATGGTGAAATAAAAAACAAATTTTCTTCTTCTTGTACCTGCCAATATTTTCTTATCATATTTCAGAGTATTTTGCTTCTATGTGCCTGTCAGTGGAGCGGTTATCCCCAGTGATGACAGAGCTGTTTCACACTTGACATCCAGCATCTTTCTAACAGTACTTTGAAGAATGATTCACATCAACCCTTAGGAGATTATTCAGCTTGACAAATGCAGCCCATCTACTCAATGACTGGCAGAGGTTCAGGCCTCTAAAACTCTGGACTTAACAGCTATAGTCAACCTTAGAGTGAAGGTCATAAATCTTCCAGGGCTGTGGGAGCTGCAGTTTATTTGATAGCTGCAAGTCACTGAGGACTACATCAAACTCTCAGTGAAAGTCTCATATTCTTCCAGGGTAAGACTTGGACCAAATCCAAAATCGTACTGTGTAGTTTAATTGAATGAATGAAACACAATGTTGATTTGCCAGCTGTTATATTAGAACCTAGGCTTTTAATTCTTTGCTCACAAATTACTCTCTGCATGCAGGCGGGACTAAAGGGCTGTTCCATTTAACACCCAGTAATTCAGAGCCTGTAGGGAGTTCTATTGCACACAATGCAAATACTGGGCATAAATAGCAAAATATTCCCTAGTACATGAATGAAACACCTTCAGAACTTTTAGAAATTAACATAGTCTTAAGACTACCAGTCACATTATTTAATGAAATGTTTACAAAGCATACATGCATACATACATATGTTACAGTGAGATACTTTAGTCTGTCCTTGGACTGCTAAGACTTGGCTCCCAATAGTCTATTCCAATTTTGAATTTAAAAAAGCATAAACCCAAAATTCTCTTGACTTCACCCTATCCAGTATAATGAGTTATAACAGCCTGTGCCCAGTCTAGCATCTTTTAAAATAGGTCCTCTGAATTGCTGAAAAGGTGACAGAACCTAGAATAGGATTTGGGTAGGCAGAGAAACACAGCTTGAAGGCAAATAGTGGCGTTGAAATGTAACTGTCATTTCCAAATGCAAAGATTTGAAAATAATTCTTCACTTACCTGTCAGAATGATTTAGATAAAAGGAGGGACTAATTGCTGCTTCTTCAATAAGCGGCAGAAAAAGTCTAAGCTCTTGGCTTTTTAGTCTGTTCTAAGAATATAGCATTAAAGAGTAGAAATTACTCCGAAATTAGATGGTTTAGTCACATGGGCAGTAATTTTGATCTTGAATAATGGATTGCAAGGCAAGATCCTGAAGACCTATGCTATTGTATTTGATTCAGTCAGGAATGCCATATTATTTAGATCATATGTGATAATCAAATTCCCTTTCACAACTGAATATGGCTAGATACAACACTATGTAATGTCTGAATGAAGGTAGAGAAGGAAAATGATTGCCAAAGATACATACTTAATATCATCATGGTTCTTAAATTATTAAAATTGACACTTTTAAAAATAAGAAGATATTGTGTTCTCAATAAAAAATTTTAATAGAGGAATATTAAAGTTCATTTGCATGTGTTAGCATTTTAGGATAAGCAAACCAGGTCCAAAATTAATTTCATTTTCCATTGCAATTTACCTGGAGGGAAAATGTGCATATGACCAAACATTCAAAGTTTAGGCATGTTGCATTATTTACAAAGCATTAAGCGACAATTTTAAGGCCAACTTCTAAACATAACCCACAGATTTTAACTGAAGGAATCACAGAATCACAGAATATGCTGAGTTGGAAGGGACTCACAAGGATCATCGAGTCCAACCCTTAGCCCTGCACAGGACCATCCTCAAGAGTCACACCATGTGCCTGAGATTATTATCCAAATGCTTCTTGAACTCTGTCAGGCTTGGTGCTGCCATCACTTCCCTGGGGAGCCTGTTCCAGCATCTGAGCACCTTTTGGGTGAAGAAGCTCTTTCTAATATACAACCTGACACTACTTCAGACCATTCCCTCAGGCTCTGTCTCTGGTCACCCTAGTGAAGAGATTGGTGACTGCCTGCCTCTCTCCTTGCCCTCACAAGGAAGTTGTAATTGCAATGAGGTCTCCCCTCAGTCTCCTCTTCTTCAGGCTGAACAGACCAAGTGCCCTCAGCTGCTCCTCATATGGCTTCCTTTCAAGACCCTTCACCATCTCGTTGCCCTCCTTTGGACACTCTCTAATAGCTCAATACCTTGCTTATATTGCAGTGCCCAAAACTGCACAAAATATTCAAGGTGAGGCTGCACCAGTGCAGAGCAGAGTGGGACAATCACCTCCCTTGACCAGCTGGTGATGCTTTGCCTGATGCCCCCCAGGACACGGTTGGCCTTCCTGGATGCCAGGGCACTCCTGACTCATATTCAGCTTACCACTGACCAGGACCCCCATGCCCTTTCTGTGACGCTGCTTTCCAGCATCTAATACCCCAATCTGTACATACATTCAGCGCTGCCCCATCCCAGCTGAAGAATCCTGCACTTTTCTTTGTTGAACTTCATATGGTTGGTGATTGCCCAGTCCTCTAATTTAAATCAGTCTCTCTTCAGAGCCTCCCTGCAGAAAGTATGGATGGTAGTGGATAATTTTCTGTGCAATTGAATCTTGTTCTAGATCTCCAATATGACTACTACAGTGGGAATTTAGATATTTAACATACCTGCAGACTTGTACTTCCAGACACTATCACATAAATAATCTGTAGTGCTGCCTTGAGCCAGTGAGCAAGTCTCTTAGTTGTATAAGGCTAACTTGGCACTCTGAGCCTGGGAGGAAAGGTAGCAACACCTTCTGTTTTGGCTAAAAGTGTGAGGTTTTGTGGTCTCTCTCTGGTTTTGAAGACCCTTTCTGAAGATTCATTTGAAATAACAGCACCTCTTTCCAGAAGTAGCAATTGCTTTTAGTACTTGTTCTGGGTGTCTATAAAATATTGCAGCCTCCTGGCATACCTAGGCTTATTTCTATCCAGGAATAAAAAGCTGTCTTTCTATTGCGATATCTTGGGTACAAATGGTACAACTGCAAAATCAAGCCACTAAGAAATTAAAATCCCTAAATTAAATCCCTAATTTAATATTAACATTTCAAGGCTTGTAGAAGACACCTGCTAGGTCATAGGAAACTAGAAGATGTAATTTGCTTTCAGATTTCCTTAAATTGACTTGGGCGTTTCACATAGGAAAAAAACTCCACCAGTTTGTCTGCCTTTAAAATGGAGAAAATAGCGAAATCTTTTGCAAAATAATTCTTACAGTAACAAGCTCACCTTCCATTATGGGCACTGGAGGAGGCAGGAGTCTAATAAAATTTTTCTTCTTATGAGTAGAGGTTGATATGTCCTCTTTTGTGATTCAGCCTTCTTCACTAGCTTACAAGGATCACCTGGATGTTCTGTTTTCTCCGACAGAATGCAGCATGAGCAATCTATTAACATACGTATTACAATTTTGAAACCATCAAGAACAATACTTCATGCCAAGTATCATTAATTGGGAGGTATCACAGACTACTTTGGCAGCATGGACACTTAGAAATTAAAGTGAAACTATAACAGCACTGGGCAATAACATTCTTGTGTCCATGGACTCAAACATCCCTGGATACCAATAGGAATAACAATGAGGAACACCATCTGCTGAAATAAGTTCTTTATTCATGCTTGGCAGACCTGCAAAAAAGGAGGGGGAAGGAAGGAGTGTGGAAAGTTTCTAGCCAAAATTTGCAGCTAGATAAAGGTAAGCACAGCAGAGGTTGTCAGTACTTCCCCCATGGGTTTTGTTTGCCCAGCCACTGTTTGTCAGTAGACACTAGAAGCCATCATTCAAGGAACCCACTGAAATAAGCCTGGTACTTTCAGCAGGCAGGTGTTAACAACATATAAATACATGCTGCTGTGAAATAAATTTAGATTCTAACAGAACCCAACTGCAATAATTGAGATGGAACTAATTCCTTTTGTGATTTCTGCAGGGTAGGCTAAATTAAATGCTTCACAGAGAAGGTGCACTCAGGAATATTTTCTCCTATAGAAGGATGTAAGTTCAGAATTCCATTATTTTAAACATTAGTCCTTGGAACACTAATAGCTGAGTTCACAAGTACATAGCATAGCTGATTCGTTGGCTGAAAAGTAAAAGAAAGCTCCTATTGATCATGTTTTCAGTTACCAGCAATATAAAGCAGATTTACAGAGCAATATACAGTTTTACAAAGGATTTCAAATGAACACACAACACTCAGTCTGTACCCCAGTATACATGATTTTTTCCATTATTAGTAAAAGTCCTTGATAGCTTAGAGTCTAAGAATTTTTTGGCTTTGCCTTTGCCTGAGCTGACCTTATCTTGCTATAATAACTGTGCTGTGGTCAACTGGCTAATGCTTGTCCTCCTATAACTCCATTTGTGGGAATATTGCATGTGGCAAAGGCCTGACAAGCAATAGCCCTTTGTGTCATGTGGGGCAGGTGAAGGCTGCTGTTGAGCTTTCACACTTCTTGGTGGCAAATACATGAACTAACACTAGGCAGACACAAAAAATTTTAAGACTATTATTGATGAGACATTTCTGTATTAATTTGAACATTGAGCATAGATTTTTGTAACAGGATTAATTTTGACTGTTAAAATATTAATTTGACTTAGAGTAAATACTTAGTTTCAGGTATATGGTATATTCCCTTTTGCTCATAACAACACTTGCAGTGTATTAAAAAGAATTTAATACCAATTCTATGCCCTGCTGGAACAGCACAATAAACATCATTATCAACGTGTGAATACATTTCTGCTGAATTAGCTAGAGCACTCAACATGAATTTTATGTTAGATTTATGCTGTTATGTTGGCTTTATGTCAGCTGTGAGAAAACAGATGACATGTGATAAAGCCTGTTATAGCACCAAGTTAACATATTACAAGTTCTGCATTAATTTGAGCCAGCACAGAAAGATTGCATGGGATCAGCACTTTGCTCATTGCAGCTGCAACAGTTTGATGTGGTACTGGGAAACTGAAGATAGGCTTTCCTGTATCATAAAATTATGGCCTTAGAAATTCTGGTATTTGATTGATATCCTATCTTACCCCTTTACAATTCACGTAGGCTCTAGGATGTTCATATGACAGAGAATGCTCCTTCAGATTCAGTAAGCAGGGGATATTGTGATGAATATACTGACTATTTTTTTCTTCTGTGCTTTTGTAGGTCACCTTATCTTCCCTTCTTTCTCTCTTCTCACTTCCACCTCTATTAATCATTCTCCTTGATTTTCTCCTTTCTGGCTTTGTTCTTCACTACTTATCTCTTGGTTATTTCTCTCCCTTTCTCTTGCCTTCCCTGCTTTTTGATGAGTCTTTCTGCTCTGGCTTTCCTACAACCCACTCCACCCCTCCTTCTTGCTGATCTCTCTCCATTTGCTGAGCTCTGCAGGCTGCTCATCAGCACTCCTCTGCTGAGGAACTGGGTGATGGACTAGCATGCTGGTTCATGTTTTGAATGAAACTTTCATGTTTATGGAAATAATTGTTGTGTGGATAGCTTTGTTTTGACTACAAAGGCATAAATGGTGGTAGTAGTTTAACACTTTCCATCTCTACTAAATGAGCAAACGGGAAGTAAATAATAGAATTTAACATAATGAATATAAATATATTGTCATTTGATTATGTTCAGCAAGTACCTGAGAAAAAAAATGTGTAAGAAGGTGGTGATTATCTGAGAGAGGCCAAGCTGGCAATACAAATATGTAGTAATTTGAAATTAAAAATCAGGGAGACTAAAACTAAAGAAGTAAGAAAATAAATAGGATATTGTGAAGCAGGGGAGAAACTCTCAGTTTGCAAAAGCTTACAATCAGATAAATCAATCTTACCTGTCCAGAGATGGAAATTACACCCAGAAAAAAAATGGTTAAAAAACAAAAAATCAAATCAACAGGAAACAAACTAAAACTGTATTAGATCAGGACGGGATACTAACCTTGTAAAATCTCTAGTTACCCTTTTCACAGTACTGCTGGACATACTGTTTCTCACAGGATGAGTTTTGGTTACCTTCATGAAGTGAGCTGATGACTTTGATCCAGGATGTAAAGTCAAAACATACAAGAAATTAACACAAATGACCAGAAGAAATAGACATTTTGGTGCTTTCAGAGAGAGTTAAAAAGAGTTCTTTCTTCTTGGAAATTTTCTCACAAGAGATAAATGTAATTTTAGGACTGCTAATATATCAGGAGGGCTAACATGGTGAGATTGTCACATCAGCAACAGAGAACAATAAAATAATGCAAAGCTAGCTGAAAATGTAAAATAAAAGAGATCTTTATAGAGGGCAAACCTTCATTAATATGAAAAAAGATTCTATGTCCCAAGGGGATAATTTTGTACTTTGTCTGTGACTATCAAAAGACAGAAAGTACTCAGGGACTCTAATTTTACCCATCCCTTCTCTAAGCAGTCAATGAGTTTTGAAATTACACTCCCCTTTCTTGAGCTGTTTAATCCAGATCATAGCTAGAGAATTTTACTGCTGCCTTAACCTCTCAAGCTTCAGTATGAGAAGTGCATGGACTTGTTCCTGGAGGCCCCTGTTACAACAGATTCCAGACACCCAACGAGGAGTAATTGCTTTCCATTATAGCTTGGGAGAAATACAGATAGTAACAAAGGTGACTCAAGTCTTAAATCAGCTTATTCTCTTCTAGGATTTCTCTGTAAGAAACTACAGGAGACATGTATTCCTAATTATTGTTCCTAATTGTTTGAAATTAGGACAAATTAGGGATAAAGAAGGACTTAAAATAAATGTAATCATGTGCAAAGATGTGTCAAATAACCAACGGTCCTCAGGGATTTTTCATTCCAGCCTGCTGGGAGTTTTGGTCTCACACAACAGGAGGACTCACATTTAAGTAAATGAGCTTTGATTGATTTTGGTGGGCTTTAGCCTCTGCTTTTCTGTGGGCTGTCTGCAGATGTGAACCATCACCTTTCACTTGTAGGAATAATTGAGGTGTAATGGCCTGTCTGACCAGCAGACATCTGTTATGGATGACATGACTTGTCATGGGTAAAATTTCTCTATGAATTTTGTGCTTTCGTCATCTGTTCACTTTTATATTGAACTTACATCCTACTCATAATCCTCAGTAACATCCACATGCTGTGTGAGATGTCTGCATATTCTACTGACCTTTCTCAAAGCAAAGAAGTGGCTGCACTGCGGCATCCATATTAACTTCAGTCTAGGTTTTACATCTGCTGTCATCTTCCCAACTGCTTTTCATTACTTTAAAAAAAAATCCCCTAATGATAGGACTTTTTCAAAACTAAATTATCACTGTTTGGATCACAACTGGTTTACTGAGCTTGTATAAAACTTTGTGCTAGTGGAGCACACAGTAGAAGAACAGGGAGATTAAAAAAAGAAAAAGCTTCACTAACTTATTTCTCCCCAGTTTTTTAATTTAAGAATGATAACACCATATTACAGATCTCAACAACCGCTGAACTACAGAGGTGCAAAGACACCATCAGTGGTTTCATTTTTTATTATGGAAAACTTGGTAACATACATTATTGTTGATTGTTCTCTGATCATGTTTCTAGTTAGGCTGAGGTTCTATTCTTTCACAGGTAAAATTTATATTGACATTTCAGCAAAAATCTCTTAGCCACTTCAGAAAAGACAGATAAGATAACAGCAGATTTTTTACCCTCTTCAGCATGAGCAGGCTTTGCTCTGGTACTTAACAGCATTTTCATGCACAGTGATTTTTCAAGCTCAAAAAAATGTTCTTTTTATGTATTTGTGTGCAGAATGTTTTTTGTGTAGAAGTCTCTAGGTTTTTGAAAAAGTAAACTGTAACAATCAGAACTTTACCTGCCCTGTAATTTGAAGTAACAAGCAGTTAGCAATAGCAGTGATTCATGTAGGTTTGATATAGAAAAGAAAGTAAGTGGAACTCAAGAAGCATAGATAATACCAAGTACTGTGCAGTGCTAAACAGAAGTATTTGAGCTAACAAAGGCGCTAGGAAACTAAATCATAATTCTGTTAGTGTGGTACTTTTCCTGGCCTAATTCCTCTGGATCGCAAGTGCAAATGAAATAGCCCATAGAGAGCTTTAGGCTTGCACAGATATATTAGTTCAGGTATGGAGCATTTACATGTGTGGTGGTGCATCCCACCCCCTACCTTCCCCCAGTCATGGATTGTTCAGTTTTGATTGACCATTTTATCAAATTCGAGCTCTGGTAGGAGTTTTCTGCTTGCATATTGACTGTTCCGTCAATTCCCTTCTAACTTAATTTACCTCATCATTTGCAGGAGAGTGTCCCCATTGCAGTCCTTTCCCTTCTCTGCCATTTAGTCTCATTGTAGGCCCATACAGGCAGTCCCATTTCTCCAATTTTTGATAAAAGTGAAAGCCTCCTTTTCTAAACAACTCTTTTCTCACCATTTAAACAGCCAGGACCACCTCCTGAGCTCACAGGCATGCTGTCATTTTTTGAACACTTCCATTTTAGCAATACTGAATCTTGAGTGCCCAGACTTTTTGCCAGATTTTATTTTCATCTAACTCTTCATCCCTGGTTCTTCTACACCCACAACCCTTTTCCTTGCTCCTCAACCTTGCCTCAGTGTCAGGTCATACTTACCTGCCTTGTTACATTTTGTCCTTTGGCTCATTGATTCCCAGCTTGACTCTTCACCTCCAGATGTCCAAACAACTTGCAGTTCCTTTTCTTTTTTTCCACTTTAATTTCCTTCTTCTATATTACCTCTTCCACTTTCACCCTTAGTCTCTTGCCTTGACAAACACACTATTCCAATCCTCACTTCCAGCCCCACTTTCCCCACAGCCTGTAATACAAGCTTCCACCATCTACAATTTCGCGTCTCATCCCTTGCCCCAGGCTGTGTTCCTATGTGCTGTTCCATGCTCACCCTTACTTTCCCATGCTATTTTGCACATGAATAAACTAGAGTCTTTTTCCAGATTTCTTGGGCTCAGCAAGAAAATTGTTACCAAACACACAGGAGAGAAAAGACCCATAAGATCTGAAACCTGAACCTGGCACAGGAATAGGTTACGACTACAATCTTAAGCATAGTTTCATTCAACTACATGCTAGACCTGCTACAACTGGCATTTTGGGACACTTTATCCTGGAAATCTGTAGCAAGAGGATATCTGAAGAACATGAGCTAAATGTGGCATTACACAGGCCAAAGCTGAGCAGCTTTTTCCATAGGTATATGCCTGCCAAAATACACAAATGCATATGTGCATGATGGATCTTCTAAAAAAAAAATTAAAAAAAGGCTGAATCTTTTAATAAGAGCAAGAAAATACGCATTTTTCCATTCCATTATTGTTACCAAATAGTTTACAAGTAGGCTTAAAAATAAATAATTCTATTGGGCAGAAACTGGCTACAAGCATGGAAAATCTGAGTTGGAAACAGCTGTATCAAGGAAGACTTGTAAGCAGTCGAAGAAAGTCTTCTCATAGAAAGCATGAGGCATACTGATTGCTAACTGACAATAACAACACCAAATCTACTATTTTACTGATTTTTTTTTTTATTTATATCTATCCCTAAATGTAGAGAACAATCTGATAACAAGAAGGCTAGGCTTTCAGAAATGATGGGACAGGCTGAAGCAGAAGGTAAGATTTTCTTTTAAGAGGATTGATGAAATAGCTAAATCACATACTGAGTCTAATCTGGAAATCTGGGGATGTTCAAATGACTTTCAAAACAAAAATGAGACATAGAGGAGGAAACACTGTTCCAAAGCCTGCTCATTGATTTAAGCGTTTTTGGTGCCAGTAGGAATAATAACAATGAAAACCATCTGCTGATCTCTGCAATGAATTCTTTATCTATGCTTGAAAGGCTAGTGCAGAGATGGGAAGCTGTGTATGAGATTGTAGACAAAACAAGGTGTGTATGGCAATTTTTTAGAGGGTTCCACTCCCAGGAATCCAATTACCATGTAGTTAAGACCTCTCCAGGGATTAGAGATCAGCTTCTTGTGGAGCTACTGTCATCAGAGCTAACAACATATTTCTTGTGGTTCAATTCATAAACAATTAGTTAAAAATAAAAGTAAGATTCTGAAAAGTATGAGGGTTCAAAAAAAGATATTGCCATAACAATTTAATATATACTGACCTAAATATAAATTGATGAATAAACAGAAAATTGATATAGGATATACCAAATTATTTTTTCCTCCTGTGGAAAATTCCATAAATCCCTGACATCAGCTGGTAGGTTTTTTTATTGTATGCATAGCCTCATCCAAATCAGCCTGTTCCGTGCTCACAGTGGTTATGATTTTGAAATATTTTTCATAAAGTTGTAGCATACAGTACATTTTGGAATGGTCTATTTGCATTCATATGCGAAGAGATTTGACCATACAGGCAGAATAGGTAGAAAGGTGCTGCACAAACCAAAGGGAAATAAAAATGAAGATGATTGTATGAGGGTGGCTTAGAGGTAACCTTTACACCATGCCCACATAGTTATTCACATGTTAAATAGTCACTGTTGACTAGGTTAACAGCTTCTGTTCACGAGCAGTAATCACATAGTGACAGCATGCATCAATAAATGTAGTTTTTGCCAAAAGTCACACAAGACCATAGGGTTGGCACAGAACTGACAGAGGAGGGATGCAAGACCTCTCTGAGCCTAAACTAGTTGTAGCAGTAGTCAAGGGAGTAGGGCCTCACTTGTAGCTTCTGTGAATGCTGTATGGTAAAGATCAAACAGAACTACATAGTCACTGTGTGACACACAACAGCCCTTCGTGTTCACAAGATCTGGAAAAAGATTTGGAGTGATGCTCAGTGTGTAAAAGCAGATCTTGTTAAGAAAACATGTAGAAATAGCTGCAGATCCTAAGATTAAGGAGGAATGTATCCCCTCCAACCACTGTAGTTCTTCTCCTGAAGAGTGCAGGATGTCAAGGACTTGTCATAAAATCATAGAATGGCTTAGGTTGAAAGGTACCTTAAAGATCATTTAGTTCCAATCCCTCCACCAAGGGCAGGGACACCACCCACTAGATCACAGACCTTTCCCCCTCTGTGCACAACACTCTGCTTGAAGAAGACTGGGGCTATTTGCTGTAGGGCTCATAGAATCACTACAAGAATGAAGCATAGCTCCAGGAAAAAGGGTAGATGTTACTAAATTACCTTTTAAAAATAATTTTAAGAGTATTATTGATGAGGGTTTTTTTAATTGATGAGCTGAAGCTATGGTAGAGGCTGGGATAAAATCACAGATTAGATTTAGTCTAACTGGCTATTTCTATAATGCTGCACCTCTTTATATGCTTATGTATCTATGGCTGCATACATCTCTGCCTATTGTGTTCACAGTGTCAATTCTGGATTCAGCCTGAGATCTAGCTGTGACTGGGAACAGCAGAAACCACTCTCCTCCCAGCACAGGAGAGAGAGAAGGGAACATAGGTTCATCTTAAAGAAAAGAAGCTGGTTTGTTCAGTAAAAGTTGTATTTTTAACCACTGGGTCAGATCAGGTAGAAGATGGCAACTCGGTAATAGTCAAGTCCCTTCTACCTGCTGCAACCAAAAGGGACTGGAGTACACTTAGAATTTACTTTGGAGAACTCATGATGCCCCTCAGAGATTGAAGGGTCAATGTGTCCCATATGGTTGCTGTTCTGGATCNATGGGTGTCAAAGTAAGGAAGGTTTAGGAAGGGGTTACATCATAGAGAAGCCAGTGGCCTGCAACTCAAACCTATTAGCTGTCAAGTAAGCAGGACTGACTCGGAAAGTTCTGGAAGGGTAGGCAGAGTCAGGATACAAACAAGGTTTTGGGATGGAATAACTTTGGACCAGGGGAAGGGTTAAGGAAAATTAGGAGGAGGATACAGAACAGGAATGTACAATTGTATGGGAAGGAAAAGGGGGATGACCGAGCAGTCCATTTAGGGATAAACAAGGAGTTACAGAACTGTACAGAAACAACATGACAAACATAATAAACTGCAGGTGCACACCACCACAGTCCCTGATGCCAGAAGAGCTTTCCATGGCAGAAATCAGTAGAAATTGTAAGAGCACCATTAGCAGAACATAGAGATTCTTTCGTGCAGACATAGAGGGGGGGGTGGTCCTAGTGCCTGTTAAGTAAAATAAGCACAAGCCTGTAACTTCTCCCAGCCGTGCCTGATCAGATCTGTGTGTATTTCAGGATTCTTCCTCTACAAATTCCTTTCAAGTGTGCTCAGTATTCAGTAAGAGACTATGCACATCTGCTGTTCCAAGAAGCAAATTTAATTGCTGATGGGATTTTTTCCCACTAGCATTTCAACCCATCTGCATGTTGCGATTACTGAAGCCTTATTTTGTTTTTGTCTAATTCAACCTTTTCAAGTGATATTCATTAATCCCATCTATGGCATCTCTAACATGTGGGAAATCTGCCTAGAGTAATTACAAAGTATTTCCTCTGCACTTAGTTCCCATATAAGAGCATGGGAAGATAATGAAGGTTGATTGTAGTGTCATCATTCCATTGAGGAAATGAATGATGCTGTTCAAATAACAGCTGGCTTGTTACATAGAAGAAATGACAGATCAGAATAATAAAGGCAAACCTCCCCCTTAACAGATCTTTCTAATTTGAAAGTCTCAAATAATTTTCTGGAATCCTAGAAATACAGAAAATAATGCAAAAAAGGCCCTTAAGTTTGTTCTCTGTGTGGTTGTGTGTATACACACATATATTTATAATCACATACTTACACATGCCTGCAAACTTACGGTATTTTTGTTATTTTTGCATATGATATATATATATTTATGTATGTATGTATGGCAGTGAGACATCAAGAAAGATTACGAAGAATAGTACTTTTGATCTGNAGGTCTATTTAGATGTGTCCACCTTCATATATCAAATTCGCAATGCTCATCTCATACTTCAAGAAGCTAAAGAGCTAATTTCACTGTGTCTTTCTGTCTGAGAGTGTGTTCCTAGATAGTCTTTCAGACAGCCTAAACCCAAGAGCTTGATTCCTTTAAGAAGGAGGAGATATCATGCAGCATTATCAGACTACAACAGCTGATTTCCACTTGGAGTTTGAAGTAAAGACAGGCTCTAATAACAGTGAAAATGTGGTGTCTTCCAGGTCTAAGAATTTCCTCGAATGATCCAGAGAAAACATCATTCATTGCAAGGTGTGACCTCAAATGATACAGAAGACAAAATTAGAAGTAATAACAACATTATGGTAAAACAAGGCACAATGATGAAACCTTTGAGAGTAGACTTTCTCAGCAGCACCAGCTACATTCCTAAACTAGATACAGGAGACTTTGGAAGTTCCAAATTCTTCATTTACTCTTGTATTATGTTTTCAAGCTACAGCAATTGATGAAAACTTGGCTCTTGAGACTCACAAATAAGATGGACCCTAATAAAAGAATTATAGAATAATCATACTCCAGCCTCTTGCACCAAATAGCATCTGTGGTGATAAACTCCAAGGATAGAGGCCACAAAACCTGTTTGGGCAACATGTTCCACTGTCTTAATAAAGAAACCCCAACATTTTGTATTTATGCATTGATGTTTGTCAGTGGGATAGCATAAGTGCTTACAGCTTTAACAAAGAAACCGAAGTAGAACATAAGATCCTGTTAGAGAGAGCAATAAAGTAGTTTAAATTGAGTGTATACAAAGTCTTTAGGAAAGGCTAGCTTCAGGAAATGGTGGAACAAAAATGTAACTTGATTCAATTATATTTTATTATAATTCATAAATGAAGAAAAAAAGATCTGTATTGCCATAGCAACAAAATACCATGTATTGTTTCTATATAAATTTGAAAATGCATTTTTCTCACATGAAATTAAAACCAGGAGCACAAAGAACATTGAAGTAGTGCATTTATAATAGGAAACTGATCATTTTGTGACCAATCAGTTTTTCTCCAAATTAAAAGATTGTTGAAAGGAGTATTTAACACTGAAGTTGATTTTTGAGAAGTAACCTTTCACTCCATAACTAAAAATTATGTCGGAGACCAATTTTTCTCTAAGAATAACACATGTAGCTTTGTACAAAGAATATGTTGCTTGTTAGCTCAGGGCATAACTTCTTTTTAAAGACATTATTATGGTAGGCAGAGGTGTAAGTTATGCTGCACATGCAAGCTGATTCTTCCTCTTAAAAACATAGCTTCCAAATATATTGTTAATCACAGACTTAGTGAATAAATTTAGTGGAAGGCTTTTACTGAAAGTCATTTTATCTGCCAGAAATACCAGCCTACATTTAGCACTGGATTCAGCACATGAATTGCACATACTGAAAGCCCTCTAACCTGAATGCCTCCAATTACCAAACTGAGCCCAGCTGCAAATTTAAGGCAGTAGAGGTTGAAGCCAAAATCAGAGCAAAAGTATTCTGCAATCTTTTAGCTAATGGACAGCACTTGCAGTTAGCATTTCAGTATCCCGATTTTAATTCAGACACCAGAGTTTTAATGGTCACTCAAAATGTCTTTTCATTTACAGCAGACTTCTCACAGCTCTCAGGAAAACACCTAAGCAAGGAGAGTTTAATAGGAACTTCTTCTACTACTTATTCTTTTAAAGTCTAGAACTTACACTTTCCTGGTTTTCTTAAAAATCACATGAGAGTTTAAGAATTTGAGGGCTTTCAGAAAGGGATAAAAACAGGTAATTTCAATTCAAAATTTTGCAGCTCACATGCTCTTGTTGACTGACACTTTGTTTTGAGTGAATTTTACCAGATGACTGGGGGGTCTCACCTAATCCACATTTTTAATTTTCAGTAACTGGAACAGATCANGTATGGCAGTGAGACATCAAGAAAGATTATGAAGAATAGTACTTTTGATCTGGAACATCCAAGATGCGAAATAAAATAAAATACAATTTAGGGATTTTGTTTTTTATTACTGATTGACCTGAAGTGGGCATTTAGGAATGTGAATGATACATATTATAATTGAATTCAAGATGTAATGAGGAGTTTCACCATATAATAATAATAATTTACACTACAGTGCCTTTATAAAAAAAAAACTTGTGAGGCAACAGAGGTTTTATTTTATATATTTTTGATATATTTAA
>WEIV01017157.1:4994-25732 GCA_013390005.1 Calyptomena viridis
GAGTTCTTAACATGAATAAAAGGATGTATTTTTACTAACTGTAATTATCTGAGCCATTTTAGTCAAGACTTTCCAAACCCAGTTCAGTTAGAGACAGACACTCACCATGGAAAAGTTAAGCTGTAACGGTTACATTTTGGCAAACTGTATAAGTAATTGAAAGTAAATTCTTGTAAAAGAGCATTAGGCAATTTTAGCTAAGGGCATTACTTCTCCTATTATGTATATGCATATATGAATAACTAAAACATTTATTTCTGCTACGCATGTACATACACATTATATATGCATACGTATAAAAGGGAATTAGTGTAATAGTTTTTAATGCAGCTGGCAATCAGAAAGAGACGGCTTTATGTGGCTTTTACTCTTTAGGCAGAATTCTGAGGTTGTATACCAACTTCCAAAGCCTCCAAATTTTGTACATAAATTTAGAGTTCACGAACAGTGTCAACCCAATTCTTGTTAAGAAGGAAGTCCTTTGTTGAGTATGGTACAGGGCAGCACGGAGAACAGCCCAAGCTTCCTATGTAGCTCTATCAGATGTCTCATCCCTGACCTGGAATAGGGAGGGGGAAGGTGAAAGGTAGTCCATTCTTCATGCTCATTCAATACTTCACTTCTCTATTGAGTGCCAAAAGAGTATCAATTACTGCCAGTTGTGTGTTGCTTTTTGTAATGTGGACTTATGTCCATTAAGAATTGGACTGAGTCCACAAAACCATCTTATTGAGCCTGTTGGAAAGTCATCATGATGGCGATGGCTCTTCCATCATTTCCACAATTGTTGGATTTGAAACAGGTACCTGGATTTAATGTACTTCATTACTTGAGTCATACAGCTTCCCAACTTTTCATTTGTTTTTGGAGAGGAGATGTCAGGGCAGGAACTCTCTCTCTACTAATACTGATAAAATAGAATGGTAATTACAATCTTTCAGTACAGCCAGGATGCCTGGTAAATCTATGCTTTTCTAGTCAGGACCTTGTTGCAAGAAGGGTCATGAAACATTATTCAGATAAAATTGCTCTAGTCAGGCAGTGTATGCACATTCTTAATATTCCCTGAAACCATCTAATTTATGGGATACTGCAGTGAGAAACAGGCTGCTATGGTGCTAGTGTAACAGTATCTTAGCAGCAAATAAACACAGTGTGAGAAACTCTTCCTTTTAAAAACAACGTAAAGGAAAGACATTCAGTCCCTCAGGCAATTTCTTTTCAAAGCATTTGAATTCTACAATACCAGAGAGAGTCTCTGTGCATCACATGGGGAATATGGACAAATGCCATCTATAAGTTAATTAGTTTTGCATATGCATTTCACAGACATAATTTCAAACACTTTGCCCTTACTATCACTACTTTTTGGTCTGTGTGCACGTAATTTGTCCCAAAAAGGCAGAACTGCATTTATAAATGATGGCTTTATGTAAGCAAGAATGTTGTACTTTTTTAACTTCAGCCATTTTCTGACCAGACATTGTTACACTTTTGCAAAAAGCTATCATGGGTATCCTAGAGCCCAAGATTCACATCTTTCCAAGTACAGGCTATCTGCAGCCATTCCTCTTCCTCTCTATGTTCTTCCCTGTGATCCATATTTCAGCCCTGCCCTTCTTGGCTCTCTCACATGTATATGTAGCAGCACCAGGATTTTACAATCTCTCCCTTCTAACTCTTTGTCTCGAAACCAAGAGGAGCAGGAACAACAGTAGGTAGTTCAGAAAGGAATGGCTGGTGCTAACAAAGAAAATTCTCTCTGCCAACACAAAGACTCCACCCCAGTGTGCTGCTGAAAATGGGGAGGCTGTGCCGGGGAATTATTGCTATGTTCTTGCCCTGTTTCTGTACTCTTTTATAGGCAATGGCTGTAGGACAGTGTCAGAGCCAGGACACTGTGTTAGGAGCCCTGCATTTCTATTCTGATGATGCTGGCGTGCTTTCTAAGCACGAGCCCAGTTTGTTAAAGCATGGCACACCATGAGAGGTTGAAACTTGGGCCCACTAATCAGCAAGGGCCTCAAAATGTGGAGCTCAAATCTGGATCCAAACTCCTCTGGATTTTCAAGTTATTCAGGTCTATGGTTTTGGCTCTGGCTCATCTGTCCTAAAAAAAAAAAGTGAAGTTGACAAATGTCTCTCTTAGGCAGCTGCCCCAAAGGACTGAATATCATTACAAAAAAGACATTAAAATACAAAAGGCCTTAGTAATTTGTGTAGAGTCTAGTTTCCAGTAATGTTATAAGAAGCCTGCCAGCATTTTGGTGAAAAGGGCCTGGAGCACAAATCTTATTAACCAAACTGAATGAGGAACAAAACAGCCTCACTTTGCACTCCCCCTGAAGTCAGTGGCAGAACTCCCACTGGCTGTGGCAGTGCATGATCCAGCCTTTTCAGTACAGAATATAAGTACTTTCCATTTATTACCTGGTCAATTAGTTACCAAGGGTTTTTCATTCAAGAAACCAATCCCATTTAATGCACTATTTATGAACCATGTTTGAGAGCTTAATATGATCTCAAACATAAATAGATATAAACCTGCTATTTTTCCTGAACATGAACCCCTATGAATAGAAGCAAAAAGTATAATGAGTTAAAAGCATAGTACAACCCAGGATCTGGCCATATTCATAAAAGATTAACCATGCTGTATTCCAAAGTGAAAATTATAGAACACTTTCCATGTTGCTGTTGGTCTTCATAAAGACATGGTGAAACAAGTTTTAGTCCTCTCTCAAAAGATAACTACCTTGCATGTAGTCCTTGCTACACTAAGATACTTAGGAGCCAAAATCTTTCTAGCCTCAGTGAATTTGTGTGTAATAAAAACATTCATGCAGAAGGTGAGAGAGATGTATCTGGTGTGGTCTAAGTTAATGACCTAGCATACTATCAGAAATATGATGGAGCAACATTATCACTGATTGCATTGCTGATCAGTACATAACTTCTGGTACTCATTTCAGGTATCAATTTACTATTGCCATGAGAGTATACCATGGGCTATGGACAAAGGTGGAGAGAACTCATTTTTTTTCCCAGGCTTCTCATAGATCATGCTGATTAAAAAAAATCAACATAATTTAAATTAATAAATATTTATATATAATTTAATTTAAATTTAATTTTTGGCATTAATTAATTAATTAACAGAACATCCTGCACTTGATTCTGAGTTATGTTCATCTAAAAAATGCAATTCATCCTATGCTGGTGATTAATTTTTATTTATTTTGCTCTTTTTTGTTCAGTGATCTTGTAAAAGCTTTTCATTCTCTCCAGTCTTCATCCACTGCCAACATAGCTCAGTATAACCCAGACTTCTTAGCAAACATTGCTACACATGCCAGTATTCTGTCTAATTTTAACTAAACATTCAATAATGCTAAGCTATTTTAGTACCTTGGGCCCACATTCTCTAAGGTATTTAAGCACAGAACTCCTGTGAGGATCTTGGCTTTGTTGCTTTCTAAAAATGCTAGAATTCCCATATGTACTAACAGGGCAATGGTAAATGAACAACTAATTCTGCTGTTGTATTTACATAAACTTATATAAATTACATTCTTTCAGTGTAGAACGTGATTATTAATCATTCCATTCAGTTCTGTGTAATATGCATCTAAATAAGGAACACAGTGGACCCTTTGTAATTACTTACCCTAACTTCAGTTTTAAAGCCAAACACATTGTGACCTTATACTGATTTGGGGTTTATTAAACAGATTCCTTTATTACATGAAAAAAAAAGAGAAGAAAATGTTTACATAAGATTTTTTGACATATATTAACCCCTTGAAATCTCTCTCAAATAGTAGTCAATAAAATGTACTGTGTGTACATATGGGTATGGTAATTAGCACATATGTCAGAGTAAGAAATGAACTCTTTCTGTCACAGAAAAGGATGGGAGAAGGGCAAGTCAAGATTATTCTCTAGTTATGTGGAATTTAAATAATTAAAAAATAATCTGCTGTCCTTAAATGCTACAAATTATTAAAAGCACTGAAATATTCAGGTTTATCTTCATGATTGTTTGTTCACTAAATTATTACCTTCCAAAGCCCTCAGACTGATGACCTATCTCTCCTCCTCTACTGCCTGATCCCCAAATCTGTTGCTTTGCCTAATTTTCTCTTGTTTAATTAATACTGGCACTAAATTTAGAATTGTCAGAGCCTGAAAGGACAATTTATGATCTATGCATTCCTGTATTAGCACTAATGGAAATAGTGCTTGGGGAAGTATTAATCTAAATTTGAACATTAGTTTGGGTTCATATTTTTCTCCATCCTGCCTGGTATATTTGCAAGCAGATTATGTGCTCATACAGATAATAGACTTCAGATAACAGACTTTTAGCCACAGGAATTCTAAAACATTGGTTTGCATAGAGAAATATCATGCTTTGACTGGGTAGTCAGGGGTATTTACAACACTGCCTGCCAGGGGAATGCAGGAAGTTGAGCTCTCCTAGAAAAAAAAAGCCAAAGCTTTTGGTGTTACACTTTCTAGAGGAGCACAATACAGCTTCACAGTGTTAACAGTTAAAGCAGAGAATCCTGTACCTCCTTTTCTATGAGGCTTGTTGAGATGGGAAGCAAGAGAGTGCAATCCCTGTGTTTCACACTGCAAGCACCCTGCTGCAGGAGGTGAGAGACACTGCTTCTGTGTTCCTCCCACACCGCCTGCCCGAACTCTGCTTGTGTGGAGTCTGGCCCATAAAACCCGTTTCTTGACAATCTGGCCCTATGTCTTGAACTATCTTGAGAGAATTGAGATTTCTGAGGTTCAGCATCTAATAAATTCTGCCCCTAGGCAAGGAAGCGAGTGGCCATTTCATCTTGTCTGCAGCTGCCCAGCCAATGTATGCAGAGCAGCACGAGGAGGGAGAGACAAGCACAAGAAGTTAATGATGATACATAAGCTCTTAAAATGCTGGACTGAATGAGGAGCTGGAAGATGGCTGGGGGCATAAGAAGGAAGGGTCATGAAGGAAGGGTCATGCAGATAGTAGGGAAGATTTGGGTGGGTGAGAGTCCTGGAAAATAGGAGTCATAGAAGTGCCTTGAAGAAAAGAAAGGGAGTAGGGGAGCGGGAAAATGTGATGGAGAGATTAAATCCCCAAAGCAGCTATAGAAATAGTGATGTCACTGAGGAACCAATAGGAGAAGCAATGAGCAAATTTTAAAAGGGAGGTGAACTGAGGCTGTGTACAATGCAGACAGGAGCTGCTAAGGGAGGTCCAAATAGGTTCCAGACAGGGAAATCCAGGGACCACCACTGAGGATTGTGTCTTGCAGGGCTTCCTGCAAGGTACAAAACATGTAAGTCTGCTGTTTCTCCTAAAGCTGTTGCATGGCATATATTTTGGTTGGTTGAGTTTTTGTTTGGGCTTTTTTTGTTATGGTTTGGTTTGGTTTTTGGTTTTTTGTTATTTCATCTGACAGACTAGTTTCATGAGACTTAACAGGATTTCAACACCTTTCCATGAAAGGCATCCAAATTATTAAAAGAAAAATCTTTCAGAAAATGAAGAAAGTCTTCTGCTCTTCTGCTGGTGGTTCAAGTATTCTCCCAGGAAGCATATTTTGTCTTAGAATAAAAGATATGTTTTGAGTCTTGTCAGAAAGATAAGTGAGCATCTAAGGTGTTAGCCTGCTTAGTTGCCAATGGACAACATTTCTCATAGACAACATACAACTATGTGTGGCTGCAAAGTCCACTCAAAAAAAAAATTTAGAAGTGTCTCAGTTTATCTTCAAGGTAAATTTGATTTGTTCTTCCAAAGAGAAATGCTTTGAAATGTATGTGGAGATCATTAGCACGGCCTCTCACATAGAGGTTACTTGGACTGCAACAGCCAAGTATATAAAAATAATCTTCCTTGATACAAATTCTCATAAGTAATAAAAGTCCTTTCCCCATTACAGTAAGAAAACCCACAAATAGTCTCCTATCACTGGACTACTCCTTTTTTAATGCATTTTTGATCATTGCTTATTATGCATGGAAAACATGCTCATGCTAAAAAATCACATTATCATCTGCTTCAATGGCCTGTGGTCAAATGTATTTAAAACTCCAGTACTAATAATATACAATATCCCTTTTTTTTTTTTTGCCCCGAAAGGTAACTTTAGGCATTGTTCCCAAATATTTCAGATAATTTTGGCTTAAGAAAAAGCCATGTTCATTGAGTACTGTGAGCTAAAGTTTTTAAGACTTCCCATTTGGGTATGTTACTCTTCCTCATCTCACTGAGCCTGAGATAATACAACTTCATACGTATTTGTTTTTCTTAGTCTGACAAAAGATTTTTGGTATTTTTTGTTACTTTTGATTCTGCATCTCAATCATGTAGTAGCTGAATAGCCAGAAGTTTGAAAGATTCCAGCTATTAGTCACCATGACTAATTTTTTTTTTAAAAGAACTTTATGCCACATATGAATGACTCCTTATCTGCAGTTTGCAGGGGAAAAAAAGTACAGGGAAATAAACATAGTGATCTGTTAATTTATGGATAAAGAATGCACTATTTTATGGCTATTTATAAAAATAATGAGCAAAGCATCAAAGAAAGTTTGTTTTTGAATTGTAATGAAGGAGACATTATTTTTCCCAGTTTCCCCCTATCATAACACACACAGAAAGGGGGAAAATTTTTGAAGAGGACAAATAAAGAAAACCTATAAGTGCAACTTATGGGTTTTCAAGAAGTTCTCCACAAATTAACCCAGGAGTTACTAGAAATGTTTGGATTTATGTACGGAAATTAACCATAGGACAGTAGAAATATATGTCATGCATAGAGAGAAAGACTTGTCTGATAATGCAGTTATGATATGAAGAAAATAGTGAATTGTATATGAAGAATAAGCTAAATAAAAATATTAAGCCAAATTTTTGGCTGCTTTTCTCTGCTCAGCAAAAAGCACAGGTAAAGCCAGCTTAAACTATTCTTTGGAGATTTGAGATTACTGATTTTCTTTTTCCTGTACCACTGGAAAGGGATTTCTGCTTGGAAAGGGGTCTCCACACGTCCATCTCAGTTTATTTTATAATTGTCTTTATAGTAGGTACTATCCTGCCTCTAAATTTATGAGATTGGCAGGTACTTGCAGATTAAAAACGGATGGTAGAAGTCCATGCAAATAGTATTTGGAAGCATGGTGACCTTTGTGCAAACGGATATCGCATTGTGCGTTAGTCCTTCCGCAATGTTTCAACACTGCCTGCAGGTACTGACTGTGGATGCAGTGGCTCCAACAGGAGACAGGCAGGACTGAAATGTGCTGGCTGAAAGGGATGGATGATTTGGATAAGGAGCCACACCAGAGTATGTATCGCTGTTCATTAAATGACTGACTTTCTTTTACACATTTGTCCCAGTTATTTTCCATGACCAAAGGAAGGCAAACCCCTCTGCTCTTCTATGTCTTCTTGCTGCAAAGAAGAATCAGTTGCTTCTTCTCAACCTAAAATTTGGCCTTGCATATGTATTCAATAAGCATTTCCATTTGTGATTTGTGAAATTTTTTCTATCTGGGACAGCACATGAAAACTTTTCAGAGCCTTTATTCAGTTTATTGCTGCCATAGGCTACGGAAGAGCACACTGCTCTGCCTCAGCACTGCTCGGCATTTCACTTGCTTGGCCCTAATCCTGAAGCTGCTGACAAGTCCAGTCACTGCTATCTTAGGCACTATCTGCCTGTCCATAGCCCATGACATCTGTGGGGATTCTGTAGCTTTGCAGACGTTACCCAAGGACTGTCTGGCAAGTGAACATACAGGGTTTTCGTAATGTGTATATTGACTGGTTTGAGTAGTCACAACTGATCTTGTAGTATTGCTTTAGCTCCTTGACTGGACAGCCTACAAGCTAACTTTAGACAATCAAGCACCACAGCCATTTGCACATCCAACTTGAAGACTGGCCAATGCTCGGTCCCCAGAGCAATTATGGAAAGTGAAAGGATATAATACACTTGAAGGGAGTCATTAATAAAACTGCAACTTTTTTCCTTTTTTTTTTGGCTCTGTTACCTCCAGTCTTGATGCTTTCGGCATAAAAGATATTCAAGAAGTGAGGTTTTTCCCTCACATCACAAGCAACCAGGTGGTTTCCCCAAGGCTAAGCATCAGTTCTGGAAGGGGCTGGAGGGGCTGGTAGTGAATACCAACCTGATGGGGATAAGGGGCAGATGATTTTAGCCAATGCAATTGCAGTGTGTTAATGTGATTGCCAGAGAACTGAAAGCTTTGGTAAATCCATTGCTCATAAGGTAAAATGCATAGCAAAAATGCAATACTTAGAGGAGGAAGTTTATTTTTCCCAAAATTGCATTTGTTTTCTTATTCCATTATTATAATATTTCTTCTGCTTCCTTTCAACATGATTGTTTTTCAAATCCTAAACAAAAGAGTAAGACAAATTATTCTGCATCAGTATATGAGTTGGCACAGAGTAACAGAAGGAGTCATTATGATCTGTCAGACAACTACTTATTTACGGACTTTTGAAACTACTGATAATTGATGTAGTAGAATATAACAGCTTCTCTGGAACTGATGGAGCCTATTGTTTAAGGACTTACCACATTTGCTGCAAGTCATTTAAAAAATGCTATTGACCCTGGTTAAACTATTACAGAGATAAAGGAATGGTGAAAGTGAGAGGTGCTGTGGTGCTATTTAATACTGTTTTACTAAACTGACTGCATAAATGCAGATTTGAAGTCTAAGGTAAGGTAAGGTAGGGGGAATTGGTCACAAATCTAAACCCCAGTGGCAGCTGGAGACTGGAAGAAACAGATAATAATATGCAAGGCACTCAGCTGTGTCAGCCTGACAGCCTCTCTGTCTGCTCCACAGGGCTCCTGTGAAGGTTGCCATGGGCTCAGATCCATGTGTCCCTGATACATATTCAATACCAGACCCCATCTCTCTCTCCAGAATGGGGTGTGTATGTGAAGACATACAAGACTGACACATGCATATAAGCAGCCTCATCAGCTGGAGCAGGGAACAGGATGCTTAGTGATATCCAGGGACCTATGAGACTCGGTCCCTTCAGTGCCTTGGAAGCATAGAAAACCTGGGGAGGCGTTTCCAAACCTAAATCTCAAAACCTGGGCACCTTGTCAAACTGAATAGTCTGACCACAGTGGTTCCTGTTCATGGAGACAGATGTGGGTTTGTTTTAATGCAGCCCAGCATGGCTGGGAGCTGCATTAAGAAGTTCAGCGGTTCCTAATTTCTAGTTCTATGGTTAGGACACCCTTCTCAGAGGTGCAAATTAGGAGTCGGGATAATCTCCATCGGAGAAAGACACTGAACAAAGACTCCCACATCATGTGCTCCAGTATCTGACAGGTCAGATGCAAAAGGTTGTATTTCTAGTGGGAACTGCCCGTGCTTTTTTTTAGAGAGGAGGTCAGGAAGAGTTCCCAGTGCGATTCTGTTGTTGTGCCTCATTGGTGAGAGGAATGCAGGTAAGGACTTGCTGGCATGTTCTTCTCTAGGTTTCCTCAGAAAGGATGAAGTTTGTAAGCCCAGCAGGTCCTGGCAGCTGCTGATGTCTCATTTATGCTCACACACTCCCACAACCACTCAGTATGTTTGTGAAAAGGGCAGTGCTGTCTGGATGGTCCATTCCTATTAGGCACGTGCTACCCTCTTGTTCTCCCTATGTGCTGTGGACAGAGCCAGGACTTTTGTACTGCTTTGTGGCTGCTCTGATTTGATTGTTGGGCATTAGGAAATCTTGTTTTTGATATGATCATGTGCACAGTCCTCAAATTCCACTTGAGCAAAATTTCTAGCTGGAAAAGAGTATATATGTGTGTTTGAACAGTTCCTGTATCTGCCAAAACATAGATTAAAAAAGCTTAAAGACACTAACAAAATTTTTGAAGAACTGTAAGTTTTTCCTGGCAAAAACTTTGTGACTGTTACAATGAGAAAATACTTTAGAAAGAAAACTTAGCACATTGCAGTAATTTTAAGTTCCAGTGCTGATGTGAATATCTTCTTGCCTGAAGTATGAAAATGTCCATGGAGGTGTGTGTGCTTGTTGAAGGTGCTGTCAGCTACCACTGTGGAAAACAGAGACCCATTTTCAAGTTCATAGTATGGCATTGGATAAAGCAATGACAAAGTTATGAGGTCTGAACTCACCGTTATTGTAATTATACAAATCTGACTCACTTTGCTTTCAGTGGAATTACTCCAGATTTACACTGATATGAGAAGGAGATGTATCTTACTTAGATTTCTACCTGCACAAAACAAAATAAATGCCAGTCTCAAACTCTGGATGCACTTGACTGTGTTTAAAGAACATTAAATAAAACTGACTGGCTCCAGCAATTATGTCCAAATCATGATACTTCATGATACCTCATCATACCTCAGTTGCAGCAATATAGAAAAAATTAATTAGTTACACCAAAAAAATCACTAACTTTTTTGCTTGGTAAAAGTGAAATATCTCCTCTGTGTAATAGTGTCAGTGTTATGGGTTAAGACTTAGATTCTTGACATATATGAAAGCAATATTTATGGAAGAGACCATTTATCAACTAAAGACAATAAAGACTGTGGCTAAATTCGGAGGCTTAAACAGAGAAAACAACACTGTTTTTATGAGCATCTTTGTGGGACTGTACAGATACATTGTGCTGCCACGCTACAAGTATATTTACTTACATGAAAATAAATATACATCTAAATCTTAAAACTGAATGTAAAGCAAAGCAAAGAGGGTATTAAGAATATGACACTTGAAGACACAGTGCATTTTTTGACTGTCTTTTCCATGAGGAAATTTGCAGAAAACTGTTCCAAAAACAGGTGACATCCTTATTTTTGGGAAACAGTGTGAGTGATACCCCTGAAATCTTGCAGAAAGAGGCTTATCTGATAGGAATATCTATGCTATAGCAAGCACCCATCACTGACCAGCAAGCATAGCCAACCTGCTTCAAAGCAATACTGGGCTTCCCTTAGGAGGTCAATACGTTCACCTTTGTTAAGGGATCACCAAAGGTATAAAGTGGTGAGTTATGGGACACTATATTACATTTCCATCTGTATTACATTTCTATCACAAAGCTGTTGTTTGCAGCCTAAGCTCTGGTTCAAATCTGTTTTGTGGGCATCTTCCTGAAGAGTGGCCTTTCCCTGCAGGGGGAAAATAGCTATGTTCCAAAGAGCCATTCACATGCAGCTTTTAGGCCATGGTCCTGCCAGCTCTCACTACAGGCTGTTATAATGAGCTTTGCTTTGCTGAGATGCTTCTTTCTCATCTCACTGTTCTTGTGGTTACTCAGGAATGTCAACATGTTCTCATGCAGAAATTGCAACAACAGTATAAGAGCTGTTTCAAATAAAGGAGTGAGAATGAAATAGAAGGAAGAACATCAGAGAGCAAGAAAAGAGGAAAGAGAGAAAAAAAATAGCAAGATAAGTTGTATCTAATTTCATGTCTTTGCTTGGTTTGGTTTGTTTACTTGTTTGTTTTATTTTCCTGGACAGAATGTTTACTTGAAGAAGAACTTCGCTGAGAACTGGTGAATAGTATTGGAAATCCATCAACTACTAGTAACATGCCAGGTACATTTTAGTCCATTTTAAGCCATAAATTATGTGATCTGGAATGGATTTATGAGCGTTCTTTATAGAACAACCTTTACATACTATTTCCAGTTAAGTCTTAATAACGAATATTGGGTCTTACTTTTTTATTCTCAGGAGAAATGTACGTGAATATATTTAGATGTGTATGCAAATTAAACACAATCCTTAGGCTGTCAGTGTGGCAAATTTGTATTTTGTGGCACAAAAGGCTAAGCACCTCTGGCCCAGAGGGAATTTTTATAGATGTGTAGTAAGGGGATACTAGCATTATCCTAAGTGGTGGCACTCTATAATGCTGCTCATGACTTAGCATTAATTAGGGAGGGAGAAATTAGTTTGAAAAAAACACAAGTATAAGTTGAAGTGGAAATTTTAACCTCCTGCTTCTATAACTGCCCCAGTAAGAATTGTTTTCTGACTCCATCTCCCACAATTGACTTACCCTCCAACCCAGACATTTCTCTTGATATTTGACCCCTCTGTTGAAGGGCCTTATCCATAAAGGGAATCAGCTCTTGGCTGGCTGCTGATGTCCAATGTCATATGTGCTGCAATCTAGGGCAAAAACGTATACAGGTTCAATATTATTATGCAGACTTTTCAACATCTCTTACTGTCACACAGACAGTATGGTGGGACAAAAATGAGAAGCTCAGTGGGGTTTGTCTGAAGGCATGTGTGGTTAAGGGTAAAAGAGAAGCTTTGAAAGAGAGTAGGAAGGGACTGGTAGAACCCACATGAGTCAGCCAAAATGCTTACTGAATTTAGAATTCCACCAATAGACAGAGCTAGTTGCAAGGTCAATGACAAAGTCAAAAATATGACAAAAGTATGTAGATCAGTGCTCAAAGGCAGAGTAGTGAATATTAACAGGACAAAGACAACCTTCCTTGAGAGATATGTATGACAGAAGAGAATGGTTAGTAGAAGAAACAGAAATGGAAGAAATTCTCCTTAGTAGGTGCTAATTAAAAAGCAGTATATTAATTGCTACCTTTTAAATATTGCCAGAGATATAGGGAAACTATTAATCAAAGAATTCATTATATCTGTTAGTTATATTAATTCTACAGTTTTATCACATGTGAGCGATCAGGCAGTAAATTATACAGAAAGCTATAAAAACCTGAGTAGGCTTAGGTGAATGAGAAAACTAGGAATGAGTAGGGTCCCACTGTCTTAACACTAACAATCCTATGACATTAGAAGTGGCTTGACTCTTAAGTTTCAGCTCACAAAATCACAGAATTAAAGAATCAACTAGGTTGGAAAAGACCTCCGAGATCATCGAGTACAACCTTTGACCTAACGAAGCTCAGAGATTTGAGTTTTGTTAGTGAGATTTTAAGGCCACCTACTGTTAATTAATTTCCATAAATGCATTAAAACTTTGTTTTAAGGTACTCCATTCATACCTGAAGACATACATAATAAACCTGTTGATGGTGTGGTCTCTGCTCAGGTAAAAACCCTAAGGGATCTTCTTTCCCTTGGAGAAATTTTGTGTATTCAAGTTTCACATGTGAAAGAAAAAGACTTCTCCCTCACCTCTTGCATTTTTAAGTAATGTGGAAGTTTTAAAAAAGGCAAATAAAGGAATGTTTTTAAAATTAATTAACTTAAAAATAAAGGAGAAATCTAGAGTAAAGCTAAAAAAGGAAGTACAAGTATACAGATAAATTCTGGAATAAGCCTCAAAACCGAAAGGTGAAAAAGGTGTCTCGGAAAGAAGGCTGAGAAGGCCATAATCTTTGAGAAAACAAAATGACAACAAAATGCCAAAAAATTTGGAGAAGCTAATCTTTAGTGATGGAGACACTGCTTCTTACTCAAACCTATCAGAAAAAGAAATGTAGCCTAGTTCCAGGTATGGTTAAGCAAGAATATTTGTGTCATACATAGTGACGGCAGAAAGGCTGACTGAATCATTCCCATATCACAGTCATTCTTTAAAGGGAATGAGCCTGAGGAAATGTTTCAGACTGATCTGTCAACAAAACAGCTTTAAAATAAGTTAATACACTTAAGAATAACAAATCACCAAAACTTAGTAGCATTGTTTCTAGAATGCTAAAAAGAAGTAAATATAAAATTGTTGAATTGCTAGTTGACACTTTTGATTATTGTTTATGTCCATCTTTTTGTCAGATAAAAGCTAATGGGAAACATATCATCAAACTTTGAAGTAAAGTTCCACTCATGATTCTGGGAAATATGAATCAGTAAATCTGATTTCCAAAAAAATGTAGAAATTAAGTAACTTGATAATAAATAAATTTAGTAATGCAGTGAGGAATAAAACATATCTGAGAATAGGTTTTTGTTAAAAGTCATAGTTTTATCATAGTTGAGAAAAAAATAAATGATCATGTGGATATGGACAATTCAAAGGATACAATGTATATGAATTTTCAAAAAGCATTTCACATAATCTCATTTAAAGAAACCAAGCACTCCTGAGATAACAGAGGAATTTTTCTTATGGATTAGTGAGTGATCCAAGAAGGTTAGAAACAAATGACATGTTTATACAATGGAGAAATGGATAAGGGTTAGGTACCCAAAAAATTTGCAAAATCTTCTTAAGATCAGTGCTGGGACATACATAAGTTTAATGTAGTCTTGATTTGAAAATGAGGATGAATCTGTTGTCAGTCACTTTTAAGTCTTTGCATTGTATAGACATTTTTGGCATAGTCTGTTTCGAAGTAGACTCTGCAGAGTTACAAAAAGATCTCACAGTCATGAAGAACTAGAGAATAACTTATCATATCCATGTAAAATTCAATGTCAGTGAAAGCAGGGATGTGTGCACAAAAAAGTAACTTTTGCTCCAGGTACATTGTAATGTGTCGCTGCCCTGGCTCCTAAATTGGAGCTTTTCTTCTAATTATCAAAGTCCCGTACGAGATAAAAAGATTGGACTCGCAGCTTCTCAGTTTCTCTTGTTGTTTATTAAGTTCTTATCACAATTTCAGCATGCCATCCTGACCCTGGATTTAACACACTGAAGCATGTGCTGCAAAAGCCGTGGAATNTGGGTTATAAATATATTTTTATGAGATATAATAACTTTGGGTAGTTCTCTAAATGCATCAACAGAATACTCAAAGACAGTTAAAAAGGTAAACAGAAGATTGAGCAAAACAAAATTTGTGGAAAAAAGTCTTTCTCTTTAGGTTGACCAATCTACATGTTTTTTAAAAAAAGGATTAAAAGTATCAGGAACAGTTCAGGTCACACACCCCAAGCTGGAAAATATCCTGCTTTTTTAAAGAAAAAAGATTTAGCAGAACAGATGCCAATAACGAGTTAGTAATACCACATAGTGATGGAAATACACTCATTGAACTGAGATAGGTATCCCCTTCCTTTCAAAAATTTCTGCCCACCCAGTCATTCCTTGGCTGGGAGATGCATGCTTTCTAGTGTGCACTAAGGTGCTTTATCTGTTTTCAAAGTGTTTTTTCCAAATTGTGGTTGAAGCCAGTCAGCACGTGAGAGTGTCTGTAACCTGTGATCCCCACCTCTGGAATGGGATGTCTGTAATGGAATGGAATGGGATGTCCTCCTTTCTGCTGATGCTTCANCCCCCACCTCCGGAATGGGATGTCTGTAAATGCTCCTTGCTGTTTGGAAACCGACACAAAGCAGAGCACTGGTCCTCCTTTCTGCTGATGCTTCACCTAGAAATATTTGTTCTAAAACATCTAACAACTGAATTATAATTTTAATTCCCTTTGTTTTCCATAACAAGCTTTTGTATAATCAGGGCCCTGAGGGCACCCATGGGCCTTCACACCTTCTCCCCCGTGGCCCCACCCCAGCCCAGCTCAGGGCCTCAGGTCCTGCTTCATCCATAGGATGCTGTTTCCAGTCCCCATAGGATGCTGTTTCCAGTGCTGCCACAGCTGTGTCCTGCCTGGCCTCTTGCCCCAGTTGCCAGGTCATTCCCTGGCTTGCTCCAGGAGCCCCGGCAGCCCCCAGCCCCTTTCCAAGCAGGTAACAGCTCCCCAACATCTACCTTTACTTTCTCAACCATGTATACAAAACAAAGAAAGTCAGGGGAAATGTGGTTAATGTTACTACCCTTAGAAAAAAATCAGATTTTCCAGTGTAACCCCAACCAGAAATCCCAAGCAGTGGTGGCCTGTAAACATCTGAATCTGAACATTATTTAGTTGAAGGCAAATAGGCAAAACAAAAAGGACATGAAAGCAGGTCATTGTTTGTAAGAGGGAGAGCTGGGTCCTCAGTTTTCTTATTCTACTGTGAAACAGCATTGTGCCTTGTTGAACAGTATCTTTGTCTTTACACAAACAGTGGCTATTATTTGTCAAAAAGAACACAGTGATTTCTGTGCAGATGTGTATATTTTTTTGTGCAGCATTTTGAACTTTTGAAATATTATCTTAATAAATAACAATTCAGAAACATTTCATCTCAATAGCAAATCCTGAATCTATCATTTCACCTAAACGATAATTAAAATGAGGAAAAGTAACTGGAATTAAACTCTAGTTTTATAATTGCATAATACAATTAAAGTTAAAAAGATTTTCCCCAGTACTTGTCAGGACTGATGCTCTCTTTCTTTACAAGAAATACAGATACCCTTAAACTTCCCTGCTTATTTCACTTTAAGAAGACCAAACTGTAGGAAAACAATGACCAATCAAATAGTTGTTTAAGGCACTTAAGTGTCATGTTTTGTAAATAGTTTTCATGTTTTCCAAATAGAGAGGTCGTCTCAGAGACAATATACTGAATTCCAAGGTTGGAATCTCACCAGAGGTAGAGGAAGAGTAAGGTATAAACACTGAGATAAGTCATTTTTGCTAATACCTGAATGGCACCCTGAAATTCAGAGGTATGCATCCTAATTCAGGATTTGGTTTCTAAATATTATTTCTTTAAAATAAAAGACAACTTGGCAACATGGCTTACAGTGTATTGTGGCCTATTTAATAAATAAACACAGAAATCACTGATTGAAGATATTTAGTTAATTAGCGGAAAAGAGCTTTGACGAATGCCAGAAAATAATTTCACAGCCGAGGCATAGTTCTATCTGTGTTTTGAATAATTCATAGAAAATACTCCTCTAAAATGCCAAATATTTTATTCCTGGATAAAGCTGACTGCCTTATTGTCTACTTTATAAGTCAGTTACAGATTATGTCTACTTTTTAATTCCCACAAGAAAATGACATATTCTCATCCCGTTAAAGATTAACATTCACTTTGACCCTGTAGTTTACGAAAATAAATTTAAAATGTTATATTTTTTGATAGCACTACAGCTCTAAATTTGCTGATTAATATCCATGGGGATATGTAACTCGGGCTGCAAGCTAGTTAAAATAAAAAAGTGCTTTTTGTGCTTTGGTTGCAGCTCAAAGAATAGCAGGTGGTCACTGTTCACCCTGCTAAAGCAAGCCATTCAGTGAGAGAAATCTCGTTTTGGACCAAAGCTGAAAGCCATGCCTGAGTAATTCTACTCCTAATAAAGCAGCCGAGAGTCTCATTTGTGTTGTTTCATTTGAATGAGAATTAGCTACAGGCGGTGGTGTGTCCAGGAGCTGCTATTTTAAAATGGTTCTCCAGTCTAATGCTTATTAGACTCTTACTCTAAAAATTTGAGAGTAATCTCTTAATGGGTCCACACTTTCCACGTTTGCCTTTGGCAGTGAAAGTCAAGCAACTGCAGCTAAGGAAGGAGCAGGGGGAATGGAGGGACAGCATCCTCTCTCAGTGACAGCCACCTTACTTCCTGGTGGGCACTGTGGAGGTGAGAGGCCTATATATTTTCATTAAGGAAAGGAAATGTATCTGCTCAGTGTGATTCCAGTGAAACTAGGCAGGGACTCATGCACAGAGAGCACAGTGTCAATGCAATCACCATGCATAATACCATGATCTCTACCAGATCTCAGGCAAAAGGTTGAAACAAGCTGAGATATAAATGCTTTTATTTTTGTAGGTAAGAGATTCCCCTACAAGTACTTAAAAAACTGTCCTGGAAAAGCTGGTGGCTTTTGCCTGGGAACCCTTTGCAGAAGAGGAGAATTTCACTCTACATCTCTGAGGCCTGGTTGTGTAACAACAGGGGCTGGGACATCTCCTCTTAAGTGCACAGAATGCCAGAGCTCTTCAAAAAAAGCAATTCACATGCTCTAATCACTAACCTGTCCACAGCAAAATGAAAACTACTGGGGTCTAATTTCAGCTTTTCCTAGATTAAAAAAGCAAGCTAAAATTCTGCATGCTTCATGAAGTCACCTTTTCAATTTGGATTATTCTTCTCTTATGTTCTGTAATAATTCTTTTTCTTCTAGTGAGGGCCATTTAAAATATGGAATTAAAAATTATAAGAACCTCCTATGATATTTAGACTGTTACAGCTGGTCAGCTAGTAAGAATCTCTCAAGTTATTTACTGTTAGAATATGGGAAAATGGTCAGAGCCCTCATTTGAGTTCATTCTAATCACCTATGATATACAGGTCATCAGAAATATGCTGTGTAGATTCTACCCTGCAAAGTTAAATAAGTAGAAGGGAGGTTAAAAATTCAACTCTCTTAGCAGGTTTGATGTGGTTTAGTTGCTATCTTTAATTCAAAGTGAAAGAAATTTTTTTTTTATTAATACATACATCTATGACTATAAGTGAAAATAACAAAATACTTTGAAAAAATATTTTGAGAACATTCCAGATTGTGTCAAAACAACTAGTATTTGAAACCTTGTGAGAATTTGTGAGATTTGCAGCTTCACAATCAGACTTATGATTAAAAGAAATTAATTGATCTTTATTGTATGGAATATTTATCTAAAATTTTCTGAAATATTTTGATTTTTACTTTAAACTTGGTTTGGTTATTTTTCTCCTCAAATGTTTTTCTTTTTAAACATTTTTTCAATACTAAATTAATTTAGTCAAAGACTTCTTACAGTCTTTGACAGTTTCCTGCCATTTAAGAAACATGTTACAGTCTTAGTTAACATTGCAAGAACAGCACAATCTAATCAATCAAAGGCAGATATGGAACCTCATTTGTGTTTTTTTCTTTCAGTGTGCACAGCACTGCCCTGTAGCTCTTGAAATGTCTTTTTCTTTAGGTTATTTTTTACTTCAGCTTAACAACAGGCAAAGATTGAACTCCTCGGTAAAGCAATCTCTGATTAAAGGATGAAAAGTGCTATGTGAGAATTAGGTATTATTACTGGACCAAGGTTCAAAATAATGAGTGGAAAAAAGAAACTCTGGCTTATTGTGGTGTCAAACTTGAAATCTTGCCATTGGCTTCCAAAGAAATTCTTTATTAACATTAAAAGTTTGCCTGAAAACTCATTTTCTTAGGTTCATATGTTTTAGAACTTCTGGGGCAACACACTCCATTTGTCCCTCTCTGATCTGCTGACTCATTCATTTCCTCTTACTAGTGAAGATGAGAGGAAGACTGCTGGGTTAGAGATTTTACTGTTCTTGTCCTATGCATCTGGCACTCCTTCCTTTAGAGATTAGGCTATTTCCAGCTGAGGAGCTTTTAAAATAACAAATTAAGATCTCTTTTTGCTTGATAAAGTATTTGATTACTGAAACAATAGTATGAGATATAGTGCCTAAAGTTATTGTAAAATGGTTTTTTTCTCCCCTGTAATATTTCTTTTTTTATTCACCCTTGAAAGAAATGAAAATCATTTGTTTCCAGAATACATACACTGTCAAATTCCTTTATTTTCTCTGCTGCTCCTCTTCTGAAGATTTTTGTTTTGCAATTAGAAATTGAGACACTTTCCCCTCTCACAGGTCTTTATGATAACTTAAACATACAACAGCAACAGAACTTTCGACAGTTTATATATTCACAGAGGTTTTGACCTTCTTTGCAGATTAGCAACTGACAAAAAAAAAAAATCGTGGCTCTTAAAAAATACAACCAACTGTGAAAACTATTGAAAGAACTTTAAAATGATTGAAAGAATTGGGGATCTTCTGCAGTGTTTTTCAGAGGGATGACTCACAGCAGAAAGTGTTGAGTGGCCAGCTCTGCTGGCACATGTGTGACAGGAATAAAAGAGCAGGATGCCAAGAGTACAGGAGGTAAAGCATGACTTGACAGGTGGCTGGGGATTCATTCAGTCCCTACTGTTGGGGAGCCACAGGAGAAAGGGGATATGGATTGGGAAGCTTTCTGTTTCATTGCTTCACTACAGTGCAGGGCTTTCTGGCAGCCAATGGTGCAAGTCAGGTGCTGTTAGGAGTCTCAAGAATCTTTGAGCTGTTTGACCTGAGATCAAGTTTGGACACTGATTGAGCTGGTAATCAGAAATTTGGTCATGGCTCTATTGACAGCATTGGCCTCCTATTTTGATGTTTTTTTCTAAAACAAAAAGATTAAGCTTTTGGACTCTGAGCAAGGTCATTTCTCCTTCTATTGGCACTCTATTGATGGATTTGGACTCGGAGTAGGCTCTAAGATATCCCTCTCTGTGGGTTTTCCCTTGGACATCACAGTGATTGGGATCATTCAGAGAAGTTCCAGATACCCCGAAAGCAGGCAGTGCCCTCACTGGAAGATTGTCAAGCAAAAGCTACCTGACTGCAGCAAAAATGTAGTAAAAATACGAATACCCCCATAACATTGGAAGCAAAGAAGAAATTTCTTTCCCTTAGGATTTACCAAATTCCCCAGTTGCTTTAGGTCATAGGTATCTAGGAGAAAAATCCTACTTGGCTCTACTGCATGGCTGACATGAGATACTTGTGAGAAAAATCAGACTGTTTCCAGATGGACATTGCTCCTGTTGAACTAGATCTTCTCATCAGAAATGCTACAATATTTCTGCTTAATTTTTGTCCTTGTCATGCTCTGTATAGTAGAGAAGAGATTGGTGACATTTGGGTCACGACTTGGAGGCTGAAACCCTGAGTTTCACAGCTATTAAATCCTAGCAGGAGGCACCAGGTCCTGTGTAAATTAAATAGTTACTGCGAGAGCCCAGGCCAGTAGCAGCGATATGGCTTGTGAAACTCATATGGATATGAAGCTTATTGGCAAGGTCACAGTGAGGCAAAAATTACA
>WEIV01017158.1:4784-31514 GCA_013390005.1 Calyptomena viridis
TATATGGCATTTTTCTATTTGGGAAGCATGAAGTGTTCAGGTTGATGTTGCATTTGTTATCCATAGGTTGTCTATCGACTGGAGCTGTGGGAGAAAAGCTGAGAATTAAACAATGATTCTTTGTTCTTTCTTCTTCTTCCTTCGTCATTCACTTTGTGACATAATAAGCAATTTGAGGTCAAAAGGCACAACAAGCTCAAATGGAAGGTCTGAGTTTAAAATCAAATACTTGTAATATTGAGAACAACATGTAATTTACTAGAGATAAAGCCCTAGAGACAAAACTTGGCCCTCAGGAATCTGTCATGACTCAGGCTGTAAACTTCACACAACCTTGTCATATCTTGCAGAAAATAAGATACTACTGGGGCTCAGATGTGATTAATTTATCCAAATATTTGTGTCCATACTGAATGTACTCCATAGTGAATGGGAGAATGCTGGATGAAAAAAAAGGTAGCTTTTCTTTAGTTTTGCAGATCATTTTGACTTTAGGTAGTGCCTTTTGCCTGTCTCCTCTTTGGCTTCCTTGGAAGTTGGATGAACAAGTGTCCATAAAATTGTGAGTTCTGGTCTCTATTTCTCAAACTCTATTAATAAATCAAACGTCTACATTCATGCTTGCATGTTTCTTACTTCACATACATAAGGTAAGTTTGCTACATAAATATGCTGATAATTCTCTTGCTCCTATTTACTTCTTCAACCTGTTGGGTTGTTAAATTTGCATTGTTAAAACTTCCCAAAAGATCAGGCCATGAACCAGCAGCAGGGCTGTACATCAATGCCAGCCCCTCCAAGACTATCATCATGTTCTCAGTGTCTCTCATGAGTAGAATTGCATTTATGGCCTTATCTGAGGTTCAAGTTACAAAGCAACAAACGTTTCTGTGCAGATGTCCCTAGGTTTGAATGTAAATGGAATCTTGCTCTTTGCAGGGTTTCAGTCTACTTCACTGATATATAACCAAATGGAAGCTGTTGCATGGAGGAAGGGAATAGCCCCATGCAAAAGCAGTCAAATGCCTCCCCTCTGGGGAGCTATCTAGACAGCTGTGGTGATTATTCTCCTGCTCTAATTCCTTTCCATTTTATTTCACTTCCTTCCCTCACTTTCCCACAAAATATTGTGGAGAGACAATGCTACAGCTATTGGCTCTTTTTTGTTCATGTTAATGACACCACTCTTTCCTCAGGTGACTGTATTAGAGTCATTAGTCAAATGTCATGGTCTAAAAGCATATGGTCTCTGTTCATTGCCAGGAAGCAGCAGTACACTCTGGAGAGAAATATCTCGTAAAAGTGAAAATGCCGTTCTCCACTTCCATGGTAAGAATTGCTGGAGTGCCTATGTGAAAACTGTATATAGCCCTTCCTTACAGCAGCCAGCCATTTGTAATCCTCTTTTGGCTATAATGCTACAGCAGCTTGGGTTGCAATGTCCCATTTTTAGCACTTATCACATAGCAGCAGACAGCTGGGCTTTTACATTACAAAACAGCCACCACTGCAGCAGGGGCTTACATGACACTGAGGTACTGTCCATAATGTATGATCTTGAGTAATGTCTAGTAGCCAGAATAAAAATCACTCTGGCTTCTCAAAAGACTAAATGCAGCCCAAAGGGCTGTTAAAATGGGCTATAGCAAGGGAAGTATGCAGCAGAACCAGGAAAAGAGGACACACATTTGCTCTCAGGGAGGCTTAATTACCTGGGTTACAGACTACTATTAGGCTTGTGAGAACAACATCATAGCTGAAGCTGAGGTAATACTGCATAATGGACTGGTTAGGCTGGCTGTATGCTCTAGGTACCTCCACCACTTTATCTCAGGACAGAAAACGACCACTTCATGTGGTCTCATATTCAATAGTTGACCAGCGTGCCCTTTTCTGTTCATTCACAATTAGGAGTAACTTGGGTGAACAATTTCATTTCTTATGTATATTTCAGGAATGACTGTTTCCACAAATATGTGATTTTACTTATCAGAATTGATGCAAGTATAAGATTTCTCCTTGAAAATTGGTTGCTTTATTTCTGTTCAGTTTTAGCCACTTAAACAAACTAAAATAACATGTCTGATCATTGTTATTTAGGTATTAAAAATACATAAAAAAGCAAAGTATTTAGGGCCCAGAAATTCTCAAACAATTCAAAGAGGTGAGATTCTGTCTAAATCAGTTAAGGCAAAGAATCTGAATCTTCTAAACTACAAATGAACCTCCTGAATCCAAAATTCTAAATCAAGGACATTATATAAGCAACTAAGTTTTACCAGTCCAGAGAGAGGATGGGGGATTGCATTTAGCCATCCCTGCTTTGGGGAAGGCTCCACCTTGAAGCACCATTGTTGAGGGAGTCACATATCTAACAGGAAGTCTTGGTGTCAGCATGAGTTGGTCTCGTTCACTTAGAAATCTTCTAGTGAAAACTAAATCTCGGAGCCCTACAACTGTTTAGGAAATCAAAATACTGCACTCCCCTCAGGCGAACTTTCAAATCAAATTTGCTCTAAGACTTCCTATTTCCTCTTGTCACTAGCACAACTCACAAGCATTGCCACTTGCCTTGTGCAACTTGGCAGCAGTTGCTGGAAGCAGTGAAAACCAGCTCAACTCTGTTAATGCCAACCTGCTGCTGCAGCCTCTTTAACGTTCACAAACCAAGGGGAAGGCTGCTAGGATGTGAATAAAATAATTTGACTTCTTGCAGAGAAATAGCAGTGAGAACGCAGGTGTGAAGGATTTATTGCAGAAGCACAGTGGATTCTCTGGGAAGGGTAAAATTTAGAGGTAGCACAAGCTGGACAGTCTGAATTGAGGTGAAGTTAATCACTACAGAGGGGGATGAAGATTCCATATAAATTTGAGAAGCCTCGTATTTGCTTGAAGGGACTGTGTATGCACTCGGTGATATACTAGCTATTTACTATTAAAACATTTATAAACTTCCTTGTGTGGGGGCACACAGAATGAATTGTCTAATTTAGAGAATGGCATCCTGGAATTTTTCACTGTGTTGAGTTCAGCTTTGTTAAACTCAACAAGTCGTGGAAGATGTTGTACATTGAATATAATATAGAATACAGGGTAGGAAATGGGGATAGATTTAGACTGGAAATTAGTGTAAATTTCTAGAAGACAAAAGTCTGCAGTGTTATAGAGCTGCAGCTATAGTTGCAGAGGCCCGTGGTGAGAAAAATCCATTTTCCAGAATCGAATTCTAACAGTAAATTGAAACCCCATTGCAGTGAATGTAGGCTTTATCAATTTGTATGCTTTGGATCAAGCTTTTAATCCCTTGGTGTACCTCTCAAATCAGAAATACTAAGTTGTGCCCAACTCAAGAGTTTACATTTGGTGCAGTGTGGATACTGTTTGTCAGTATTGCTTTTTTGATATGTAAATAGGCCTCATTTGTAAGGTGTTCAGCTCTGGAAGTTTTAGTCAGCTGTCTTCAAATGTAGACTTTTCCTCTACATTTTTCTGCACATGTATCTAGAGAATGCATATATGGAGAGTGAGAAAAGGACACCTTAAAATGCATTTTCTCGCTTTTCTAGGGCAGCTGAATTCTTCTTCACAGACCACCTTCATGCATAAGTACAAGTTCTGGCATCATATTAATGCCCTCTGTGGGATTTCTGTTATTTCTTTGTGTTCATTTTCTTGTGGTGTTTCCCATATTGTTTTGTTGCTCTTGGAGGTTCAAGGTAATATACAATAACAAAAATATACCATGAGAAAAGGAAGTAAAAATTCAGAGAATAACCAAAGTTGTTACATTTTCTATCATTCTGTCCATCTTTTGTTCATCTGGAAAGCCAAAAGGACCAAAAAGGGATGCTGCTCACCTGCAAAACACCTTAATTTTTTGGCTTAGATTTCTGCCAGTCCTCCAATAGTCCTGCTCCCTTGGACCTGGTCCATGCTGCCTGTGAGCAGCCCTCAGCTCCTTCTTCAGCAGCAGAGAAAGCACAGAGGTTTAACTGGGTAAATGATTTGGTCTCCTCTAACATCATTGCCCCAGATGACAGACTGAAGCTCATTAACAAAGAACACGACAAGTAAGGCCAAAAATTTGCATGTTAAGTTATACTGCTGAAAGGACCTTTTTGGCATATGAAGAGTGTTGCAGAGTAGAATAAGGAAATTCAGGAAAAATCCTGTTTTAACCAGAGGGTCTTCAGAGAGGTGTTCTGACATTTCCATAGAGAGTTTTGTGATTGGAAAAGGCAGTCTTAATTGAATAGGTGCAAATTTTAGTTTGATATGTTATAGATCATAAGGTTTTGTATTCTTCAATATCCTATACCATGTTTTTATTGTAATGAATGCCAGTTGCTACTTAAAACCTTTTTATATTTCCTATTTGAGCTCCAAAGCAGTACTTCGATGCTTAGCTTAAGATATTTTGACTAATTAATGATGGCTTTAGAGCTAAATAAGCTCACCTGGTATTTGTTTACTGGGATAGAACAGAATGAGATGGTGACAGGGTCTTAATCTTCCAAAGAGAGTATTCTCCAACATTAGATGTTAGAGAATTCAATTTTATGAGCAATTCAGGGAAGAGGAGGAGGGGGGAAACTAAACAAGCAACTTCTTTGCTTTTGTTTTTGTTTAGAATAAAATGAAATTCTGCAACTGAGAATTTCAAGTTCTAAGAGCTGTGACGCTGTGCTTTCATGTTACTTGTACCATATTGTTGTGTCTTTACAAAGGAATGGAACACATTCATAACATAAATGTGAAGAGCTGGCCTAAGACTCTCCTGTTGTTATATTCAGCAGCACATGAACTACCTTTGCGGGACTTCCCAGATTTTATTTTATTAAATAAAAGCGAGGTTTGTGCCAGGAAATTTTGATCAGAATTAAACAGAGGAGAAATATGAGCTTGGTCTTATGTGGGTCCTTACCTCATTTTATCTTTTACCTTACTCATTTTACCTGACAAAAGTCAAACAAAAGCATAACCACCCAAACATCAAGATTTCCCTCTGAGGTAGTAAATGGATAAGTTTTTCCTATACTCCCATCAACTCTCTATGCTTCAGAACAATTGTTATATAACAATATGCCATATTAATTTATTCAGCAGCACTTTTTAACATGCTGTAATAATTCTAATAGTAATATTGCTTTTAGCAGCAGTGACTATAGTCACGATACATTTCTAATAGCTCATGAGTGACTTGGCTGGCATATCAGTGGGCTGGAGCTGATCAACTGCTGGTATTTACTCGCATCATGCTCACCACATGCTGCCTCCCTTAGAAGGTGGAGATGCCACAGTTGTTTATGCATGCAGATGAAATCACTTACTAATAAGCAGTCAGTGTTATTGCCACGGGTTTGGGAGCAAACTGAGCAGTCAGCACTGTTTCTCCCCCTGCACTCTTGCCCAGTGATGCAGGGCTGACTTATCCAGGGCTTTTCTTAAGCCACACCTCAACTCAGATGTTGTGACCCAAACACAAGCCTGACCTGTTTCAGCATTAGCTGGAAGTTTCCAGGGCGTCTGTGTGCAGCCTGAGCCTGCACCACCAGATGGGGTGGTTACAGTGCATTTACAGCCCACTCTGCAATATCTCATTATTCATGGAGTGTGTTTTCCCCCGCAGAGCTCTGAAGTTTGTTTTTCATTAGAAATCAGCTTTTCATGGTTAAGGGTATTATTTGCTATTACCAGGATTAATTCAGCAGTCACTACTGATGCATGAATGTTTGAGGTAGTGTTTTTTCAGGGCAGTGTCCCAAGGGCTACATCCTTACTGTGTTTTGTGAAACACAGAGGGGTGGCCCATAGCAATAGCAATGAAAAACATCTTCCAGGTAATGTTCCTAACAAGCTCCTCACCATTATTCCTGTTTACAAGCCTGAGATACGTACCTTAAAACTTTAGTAGTGAGGTTTCACTAAGAAGTATAGATTCTAGGTAAGCTGTAGTAATAACATTTTTTTATGCAAAGTAGTGCAGTCCTTCATTGTTTGGCCTTGCCAAAAGAGGTGGTCTTTATGCACACATACGTAAATACAGTCCTTTTTTTTTAACTCCCAGATAGATCATTAATTAAGAATCTGAGAGATTTTTACATCCACAAGAAATCACATGTGAAATATGTAGTTTCAACTACACATTGCATTCTAAGCACCCTGTTATTTATTGTAATAGAAGGAAGTCCAAACAAACTGGTTTTCTAAGGTTAGGTATTACTTATTCCCTTTGGAAAAATGGTAGTTTCTTGAAGTTCAAACCTTTTGTAGGAAGGATTGTGCTTTCACTTTTACATTTGTTTCTTGAAGGGAGGGGAAAGTTTGTTCAGACAAGATGATACTTTCAGTGTGAAAGTCTGTTGCCAGAGCAGTGGCCTTGGGATATTGGAAATTTAAGTTCAAGTTCATTCTGCTTGCTTGAACTCCAATATCTTATTTGAAGCACAGTTTCTTAGGTTCTGACTAGTGGTCCTAAGGCACATTGAAAGATGTGTGAGCTAACTTCAGTGATGTACTGACTTCTGATGTAAGTATTCTTGCCTATTTATGTTTGACTCTGCATTGAAAAGCGTCTGTGCAATAGCTCTGTGACGTGCCAGTTTATCAATCTGTGAGTGTACAAGAAGAGTTCCCTTCTGCAGTATGAGCTGTGCTTCCTATAAACTAGTTATGTCATTCATCTTCCCTCAAATGCCACATACCTGAAAACTTGCAAACTCTCTTTTGTTGAGAGAAAAATGCAGAAACTCTGATTCAGTTTTCTCAGTCTCTTCATGTGGCAGTTTTCAATTAAAGCCTCTTGGCTGAACACTTTCATTTAATGTTCCTGCCAAGATCTAAAATATAGTTGGCCTTTTACCACAAGAATGGGACAGGGATACAAGACAGGGAAGTTTAGTCCAAATGTTAAACTGAACTTGTAGAAAATAAAAGGATCATGAAGCACTTAAAGAACAACTGCAGAAAGAGAAGAATAACCACCATGAGGACATTTCTGTGTTAAATAATGTGACAAATGGAATAGAAGCTCAAAGTAGCTTAAATGTGATCCCATAGAAAGCACAAATAAAAATCACATCCACTTCAGAGAAATAATGAATTATATAACCCAGTTTAGCTATTGAATTTGCAGGCTCTGTTTCAGATGTGAGGAAATGTTTGTATATCTTCCAGCTTTTATAAGTTAAAAAAACCCACCAGTGTCCATAATACTTTTTTCTCCCCTGTGTCTTTTAGACCATGATAGCCCCAGCAATATTCCATTTATATAGTCCTATATGGAATAATTAGGTTATTTTAATGTTTGATCAGAGGAGGAAAATATATGGCCCCACAAAGAATATCAGAATACTTTTAAAAATCAGGCCATTTGATGATGATGGTCTGCAAAGACATTTTGTCTTATGATGTGATCAAAATTAAAAATGTGTTACAAATGTAAATCTTTTCACTAAGGCTAAAAATCTCTTTACTAAAGACAGAAAACTTTTTACTAATGCTTCAGATTTTCATGCTTTAGGATTAATGCTCTATATGAAAGAAGTACAAATATCTATTTAGAAACATGATACAACTTAAAACAATAAGCACCTTTAAGTGAAGAAGTGCTATATATATGGGATAAAGAATAGGGAATCAATTTACCATATAAAGCGGTTTTTCACCATTCATTTCATTTGGTAGCTCTGAAAGGCAAACAGTTACCATAGAAACAGTAAAATAAATCCATTTTTGGGACTGGATGATGCGCTTCACTAGATAGGCTTTTGTCAAGTGTGTATCCTGCCAGAACTTTGGGGGTTGGAATAATATGCTTCTGGTTGTGTTTGTTTCATTTGAAAGGCTAATCCTTTCCATGCTGGTTGGACTTTCACAACGTGCTGTACTAGTTCCTATGATTTCATACTGCAACTTGTAATCTTCAGCATTTCAGACCATATCCTCCATCCTACATCCCCACACAGAAGCTTTTGAAAATTTGCCTGGAAACAAACATGTCAGGACCTCTCAGGATTTATTTTTTTCTACTATGTTCTCATATCCTTTATTAGTGCCATTGTGCAAATTGAAGGCACAGGCTGCAATCAGGCTTTACAAGCTTTTAAGCTTTCAGTTTTCTATCTGTTTAAAGGGCTAACAATTGGATCAACTTGGTGTTTTGAGCATCAGAGCTAAAGGTACAGATTTCCTGATAGTAGTACTATATGCTCTTCCAACTTCCCTTTAAATTATTTGGTTTTGGTACAGGTGTCATGGGTGAAGCTCAGTGCAGTCTGAGTTACTTTGCCTTTTTGACAAGAATTCTCTCTTCCCCTTGTCAGACTGTTACTGATACTCAGATAAGGTAGTATAAAGCAAATCAGACCTTCATGAGAGGTACTGAAGAAGCTACTTCAGGCCCCTCAGAACATCTCAACATATATTGGAGCCAGTAAATGCTGTGGTTACCTATTGACTGTCAAAATAAATCACATCATGAAATATTATAGATACTTCCTGGGAAAATATGAACTTGATAGTGAAACCCTGAAAAACTGGGAACACCATAAAAGGTCATTGTTTCAAAAGGACAGCAGATTATGACCTACAGTTCTAGAAATAGGGCTGAAACGGGATAAAATAAATAAATGTCTGCATTTCTTTTTCTGAAGCAGTACCCGAAAAGCAGATTTTCACTGGAAGCTTCCAGCTGTTCTGCAGCACACACAGAATCATGTTCTGCAGGTTCATTGAGCTCCTGTGACCTCTAATCTTCTCATCGTTTATGGTTCATACATCAAAATATGGCATGATGTATCAGTGCAGTTATAGTCCTATGTTTGAAAATTAAGCGTTCATAAAATGGTTGTGTTTTCCAAAATTTTCAACCAATAGAGAAGAGCTGAACTAAGACCTTGGAAGTACATAAACATTTTAGGACTTTCAGTTCTGTTTTCCCACTTCCAAATACAGACAAAATGTTTGATCTTCCTTGATGAAAAGTCATTTTGAGTCTGTAGTCACCTTTGAAAAATCAAATTCCTGGCTCTGGTCTGTATGCCTGTTGCACAGGTGAATCCTGGGATATGAGAAAAACTTATCTGACTGAACAAGTAGTTTTGATTTGGTGAATTTAGGACAACTTCTAAGACACTGAAGGCAAAGTGTGTGACAGAGGTCTTGAAGAAAAAATAGAGCTTCTGACTGAAAGAAGTCAATTAGGCTTTTACCACTCATTTTAAGGACTCACAATTTCACACTTAAGCATTGATCAAACTATGGGAGCTGCATTTTCAAAAAAAAAAAAAAAAAAAAAAAGGGAAAAAACCAAAACAAACAAACAAAGCCTGTCATTTGGAAAGTAAAATATTTTACCTTTTTGCCAAGCTCTATTTTTGACAATTATGCAGCATTTTATTATACATATATATATATATATATCATATAGACAGGAAAAGATAAGTAAATTTAGTAAGTATGCTTAAAAAGCTATAATTCCTTGATATGTAGAGTAACAATAAAATCTTGAGAGACTTTCATATTTCTATTTTATGCCCAGTGACTAACAAAAAGGAAATGACTGCCATTCCTTTAACTTGAAGTAGAGAACCTCAGCAAAAAATATTCATCCAGTTTTAGAAATGCAGATCTTGTGAAATGTATCTTAAATGTGTCTTGAAGCAAATATTTGCATCATTTTTTCTTTCGTTTTCCTAGAGCTCTCAATTCTAGAGGCAAGTTATAGCTCCGTGGCTTCTTCACTTTGGAGTGGAACGTGAAAATAGACAAGTAGAGAGGAATGGATGGGTTTGAAGTAGATGATAAAATGCTGAGTATTTCCCCAGCATCCAACTGTGTATTTTCTTGAGTTTTAGAATGTTTAAAATGTGGGGTTTTTTAGTCTGCTGTTGGTCTCTGCATGGCTGTGGATCTTGGTAGAGTCTGGCCAAGGCTAGAGGCAGTACTGACACAATATTGTAAGAGCTGTGCCTCCTGAGACCTCCTCCCTAAGCAGAGCCACAACATTCTCAAAGACTTCTTATGAAACTTGTTATTGAGAGGATTTCATTCCAGCATTTTAGATGCTGAAAATTTCAATATAACTTGGAGGACCTTTGGCATTTCAAGGCTTTTCTTTCTAATACTTAAACTACAAATCTTCTAAAGTTCACCTTTTACTGGTGTTCTGGTATACTTTGATGAGAACTAGTCTGAGTTATACAGCAGTGAAAATAGTCTCCTGTTACTAAGGGGACAATGCAAATTGAAATGTTTAGTTTGAAAATAGCTTGTTTCAGGGATGTCTAAGGATTCAAACTGTATGCATATGTGTAAAAGCTGGAAAATAAAGATAGCTCAATTATCTACTCTGCTAACAGCAGAGTGCAGGCAGGTGTAGAGAGAACAGCTAGATAAGCATCTGCCCTTTGGCATATTACTAATAAACTCTTCTACATCTGTCTTCTGGGAGAATATATAGAGAAAATGTTTCCACTCTCCATTTAATAGTTTTAGCAAGTGAATTTTTTTGGGGGTGGGGGTTTTTTGTTGTTGGGTTTTGGTTTAGGGGGTGTCTTTTACATTGAACAACTGCAGATATTATTCGAATTTGCAGAATGCTTAGGGGAAGGGCAGTTGACAAATTTTAATCAAGAAATCACTCGCATAATGAAGGAAACAATGGAGCAACTGAATGGAGGCAACACCATCTGGAGAAAAATATTGATGGCTTATTGAGGAGTCAAGGGTCTGTGAAAAAGAGATGTATCTGGGCTACATAATCAATGTGATATTTTATTTCTTTGTGGTTTGTGGGTTGGTTCAGAGACCAATGAAACTCGTGCAATACTCTGCAGGCTGGGAGGAGAGAGTTACATATCTCAAAACAAAGCTGGGCCATTTTCTTTATTTCTATTTCCTGGAAAAAAATTAATTATGTGAATTTCCTGGAAACAGAGTCAACTGAAATAACTCACTCTGTTCAAAGCTTTCATCATCTCTGTAATTTTACATCTCTCCTGGGTTTGCTAGTTCCAAACAATCCCATGATTTGGCAAATGTCACAGCTGTTCTTCATATTTGTCATAGCTTAGTGACCTGTAACAGCAATTAGAGACCAAAAAGTAATAATTAGGCTCTCCCAAAACATTTAGTTCCTCAACATAAGTCGAGATTACTATTCTTTATGTCACTGTTGAAGTCTTTTTCTTATGTTGATTATCACATTAATGGCCTGCTCTAAGATCTGGGAAACATCTCCACGATATAAAAGCTTTACCTCAATACTTGTGGGGGAGGAGAGAAGTTGGTGCCATTAAATTATTTTTCTAATGTTTCTTCTTTTCATTAAGCTAGAACAAATATTTGCAAAAATAAAATGCTATGTGAGATCTACAGTTAATTTTCATTGAAAGTAATCTGGTCTTTAGGAACTCTGTAAGGATTTTTTATAAAATGTTGTCACATGATTGGCCTTCTGAATATTTTCTCTCTACTATTTTTCTGAACTGGTTTGGTGAACTGTATATTAAATAACCCTTTTTTTTCTTTCACATCTTGATTTTTCCCATTGTCTTTTTGCTTTTGTGATTTGGAATGTTACGTTTGTAACACAACAGCATCTTCTATATTGAAAGACAGTTGAAAAAAAACAGATTCTGTGGCTGTTTTACACAGAAGTATAGGTGGGTCTTAGGCAGGCATATGTTCACTGTGCTGCTTTAGTATTTAATTCCACCAAAGTTTATTAGGGGAATCTCTTATGGTTTTGCACTTTCCTTAGGTTTCTATCCATGTTCCAGCCTTTAAGATACACAAAAATCTGGGGGAAAAAAAAAGTGCACTGAGGGATTGAGAGAAATAGGAGAATAATAAGTTATTATAATTACAGTGGTAAATATTTAGCCATACAGAAATGTGGGAGAATCTGCATTATGTAACACCTGCTGTGTACATTTCTGGATGTGACAATATAGGTTAAACTTTTTGGAGAGAAAAGCTTTTCACCTAAATGTCACCTAAATGGGATCACCAACATTATAAGCTTAATAGAGAAGACCTAATTCCCAATTTCTGTGCTGGTTGTGAAATGGCTGTGCTGTGGTAGCATTGATCTGATAGTGGAGAATAAGTCTGATAGATTTTATTCGAGTTCAGTCCATTGCTACTTGAGAAATAGATCTCCAAGGCTGATTGAGGTACCAGTTCTTTACTAGAGACACACATTTGTTTGCTTCCTGAGCACATACCAAGTGTTCAGAAAGTTACATTTTACAGTAGATCATGCTGGGGAAGAGTTTACTTTCAAATAAAGCCCAGTTCCACCTGGCACTGCAGGCATTCACATATTCATAAGTATTCCTCTGCAGAAGCAAATATGGCTTGTGTGTTTTGGACCTAGACTTCATCTGTAAACAGCTAATACTTTAAATCTGCACTTCTCCCTAGCCTGGGGATGCTCACCCATTATCATCCCCCTGTTAAAAATCATCTGTGGCTAATCATCCCCCACTATCCTACATGACTCCTGCAAAAATGAGGCGGGGAGTGTGTGAGAAAGTCGTGGTATCCTCTCCTTTTAGAAAGCAGGTACACTGACAGCTTTCTGATGATAGTAATGAGGGAATCTTAGTCGGTTAGAGAAATAAGGTAGGAGCTCTGAATGAGGTCAGACATCTAAAAAGGGAAGATGGTCTTCAAGTGTGAAGTAAACAGCTGATAGTGCAGCTCTAACTTTGGGGGATTTTTTTGGTGTGTATTTTTTTTTAATATAGCTTATATATCTACCTAATTCGTTTGGTTATCAAAACAGGATAAATAGAGTAATGCTGTGAAAGTTTATTTTCCTCTGTTTCATAGAATCATATGATGGTTTGAGTTGGAAGGGACCTTTAAAGGTCATCTGGTTCAAACCCCCTCCAATGAGCAGGAACATCTTCAACTAGATCAGGTGGTACAGAGCCCCATTGAATCCCACCTTGAATGTTCTGAGAAATGGAGCATCTACCACCTTTCTGAGCAACATGTCCCAGTGTTTCACCATCACTGTTTCACTGATCTTCATCTGGACATTGAGCCATTGACCACCACCCTCTGCATGTGACTATCCAAATAATCCCTCATCCACTAAACGGTCCACACATCAAACCCATCCCTCTCCAATTCAGAGAGAAGAATCTTGTGGGGATCAATGTCAAAGGCCATTAAAAACTCTAGACAGACAATATTCATGGCTCTTCCCTTCTCCATTGATGTAGTCACTCCACTGCAGAAGGCCACTGGGTTGGTCAAGCAGGATTTGCCCTTGTTAAAGTCATGCTGGCTGTCTCAAATCACTCCAATGTCCTCCATGTGTCTTAGAGCTTCTAGGAGGACCTGTTCCATGATCTTCCCTGGCACAGAGGTGAGGCTGAAAGGTTGGTAGTCCCCGGGATCTGTCTTTCCACCATTTTTAAAAATGTGTGCAATGATTCCCTTTTTTCAGTCACCCACGTCTTCACCTGATTCCCATGACTTTTCAAACATCAGGGAGAATGGCTTGGTTTCAGCATAAACTTTTAGTGCCAAGCAAAAAGTGAAAGGTGAATCAGGGTGGGGTGTGTGTGTGTGAGTGTAGACTGTGTGGCAGTGTAAATGAGGAGACAGGGAGAAAAAACAAATTAAGGTCTGGCAAAATAAATAATACAGCACGGGTTATGCTGGTTTTGGTGGAAAGAATGAAATGGGAGGAAGGAGCTGGAACAGCTCTTCTTTTGTCCCTCTCATTGGCAGCTTTTCAAACACTTTTTGTGGTTTCAGCCCAAGGACATCTCTGTAGCTGTGTCACCTGCTTGCTCACAAGATATCTTTGCTAAATAAATTAAAGTGATTGAGGGCTGCCCTTGCTTTTGTTCTGAAAAAAAAGCTCTTTCAGCACAGGTTTTACTTCAAGTCCTACAAAGTTGGGGACAGATGGTACTTGTTCCTTCATATAAAATCTCTTAAAGACCATAATATTTAAAAGTGACACAGAATTATGTCTCTTTCTTTCCTTTCTTCTTCTTTCTTCCTCCGTGCATGTGCTGGAAGCAGAATTACAAAAGGTCCTTATGCAGGCTGTACAAGATAAAGGACAAGTGGCAGTGTTTCAATACTTACTCTCTACCTCCTCATTTCCTGCACACCACCCATCTGTGGGCAAGCTTCTTTGCTTGCCCACACCTGTTACAATCTGGTTCTTGATGAAACTTACCTTTCCTTTTCACATGTATTTGTAGCAACCTGATCTTCTTTTATGACCAGGTGACTCACCTGGCAGATATGGGGAAGGCTGTGGATGGGTCTACCTGGACTTCAGCAAAGCCTTTGACACCATCTCCCACAGGAAACTCTTGGAAAAGCTGCAGCCCACGGCTTGGACAGGTGTACTCTAGGCTGGGTTAAGAACTGGCTGATGGCCCAGAGGGTGGTGGGGAATGGTGCCACACCCAGCTAGTCGGTCACTAGTGATGTCCCCAGAGATCAGTGTTGGGCCCAGCCCTGTTTAATATCTTTACTAATGATCTGAATGAGGGAATTGAGTCCACCATTAGTAAGTTTGCAGATGACACCAAGTTGGGAGCAAGTGTCAATCTGTTTGAGGGCAGGAGGGCCCTACAGAGGGACCTGGACAGGCTGGAGAGATGGGCAGAATCCAACACCATGAGATTTAATAAGTCCAAGTGCCGGGTTCTACACTTTGGCCACAACAACCCCCTGCAGCACTACAGGTTGAGGACAGAGTGGCTGGAGAGTGTCCAGGCAGAAAGGGACCTGGGGGTGCTGGTCAACAGCCACCTGAACATGAGCCACAGTGTGCCCAGGTGGCCAAGAAGGCCTGACCTTTATCAGGAATAGTGTGGCCAGCAGGACAAGGGAAGTCATTCTTCCCCTGTACTCAGCACTGGTGAGGCCACACCTCGAGTGCTGTGTCCAGTTCTGGGCCCCTCAAATTAAGAAAGATGTTGAAATGCTCAAATGTGTCCAGAGAAGGGCAACAGGGCTGGTGAGGTGTCTGGAACACAAGCCCTATGAAGAGCAGCTGAGAGAGCTGGGATTGTTTAGCCTGGAGAAGAGGAATCTCAAGGAAGACCTTATCATTCTCTACAACTCCCTGAAAGGAGATTGTAGCCAGGTGGGGATCAGTCTCTTCTCCCAAGCAACCAGTGACAGAATGAGAGGACACATCTCAAGCTGCGCCAAGGGAAGTTTAGGCTGGATGGTAGGAAAAGATTCTTCACAGAAAAAATGATTGGCCTTTGGAATGGGCTGCCCAGGGAGGTGGTGGAGTTACCATCACTGGAAGTGTTTAAAAGAAGACTGGATGTGTCACTTAGTGCCATGGTGTAGTCGATGACGTGGTGTTAGGTCATAGGTTGGACTTGGTGATCTCAAAGGTCTTTTCCAACCTAGTCAATTCTGTGATTCTGTGAGAAGATCTTGGCAGGGCACTTTCTTTTGTAAGTTTTCTGGCAGGTAATTTTTTTGTATGTTAGCGCTGCAGATGAGGAAGCTGCTGGAAAGTAGATTTTGTGTTTTGTGTTATTGTGGGGTAAATCATGGTAGCTCTTTAAATTTTAAACCATTTTAGCTTTTTTTGCTGTAAATGGAACACTGATTTCCCATTAGAGGAAGTCCTGTAGAAAGATGTAATCATGCATTCAACGATTCAAAGATGTTTTGCATACAGGGTTGCTAGTGACTGAAATGCCAACTCTCCTAAAACCTTAAGAAGAGCCACTTCTAATGCTCTGATTTTTTCCATATAAAATTGGTTCATAGAAATGTTTGTACAGGTTGGAGTCAGAGCAGACAACACCTCTCTGAAAGGTAAGTGATAGAAAAAATCTGGCTCAAATAGAAGAATTGCTCTGTACTTTTCTTTCAAAAAATCTGACAATTACATCAAATTGCTATTTTTAGGCAGATAATAAAGTGGAACACTGGGTTAATGAAAGCAGCCTGTCCAAGCTAAGTGCTAAAGAATGTCCATGCATGATAGGCTATATGTCTGAGAGAAACATGTGCAATCTGCCTGTGATGCCTTAGATTTTTGCCAGAGAAGAAAAGCTGGCTTACTGGCAAAACAGAAAACATAATTGGACAGAATTTCTCTCTTAAATTACTTGAGTTTATTTTAGAGGTGAGAGAGAGTTAATCATAGAATAGTTTGGACTGGAAGAGACCTTAAAGATCATCTAGTTCCAATCCCTTGCTGTTGGCAAGGATACCTTTCACTAGAACAGGTTGCTCAAAGCCTCATCCAGCTTGGCCTTGAACATTTTCAGGGGTGGTGTATCCACAGCTTCTCAGAGCAGCCTCTCCTCTCCCACAGTAAAGAATTTTTTCCTAATATCTAATCTAAAATGATGGAAGTATCTTTCAGTTTAAAGCCATTCCCCCTTGTCACTACATGCTCTTGTAAAAAATCCTCCCTCCCAGCTGCGATCCAAGACCTCCTTGCTTAAATCAACATGTTTTGATTTCTGTGTGACAAGAAAAAAGCCAAGTGGGGAGTCTCTCAGTCTCTGAGGTTATGGTGAAGGACTAACTTTAACGAGACAGATCATATGCTGGAAGTGAAGCACATACCAAGGACTTTGCTGAACTCTTCTGTGTGGCACAGCAAGTACCTGTTGGGTTAGGCAAGAATTTGTTAGGTGAGAACAGAGCTTTGTGTGAAGCTCCTTTATCTCTCAAGGCCTAATATGGATGAATTAGAGACTCTAGAGAAAACAGAATTTTTCTTAAATGAAATATTTTCTTTCTCTTAGAAAGAACAGATTAAGGGTTGATTAATTCATGCTGAATGCCAGCTTAATGAAGAATGTAAGGATCACAGGGAAAAATGGAGCTCTTTCTCACTCACAGGGTCTGATTAGAGCAGTCATCTGGAAAGCATAAGATATGATGGTACTTCTCTGTTTCCAAGAATAAATTAATATCTAAATTGGTTGTTCTGTTACAGCCTTTTTAAACAGCTGCACTCTATCTTCAGTTATTACACTCTAGGTATTGTATGAGTGTATTTTCAAAGGCTGCTGCTCAGTCTAAAGATCAGCATGTACTCAAAATTTTTTCCTGTTGAAAATGGCACTTATTAGCCACTGGGTAATACATCAGAGGCTGCTGAAGTCTCTGAGTAGCATGGAGTAGGAGTAGAGGAAACAAAGTGTATCTAGAGGGAGCCAGGGTTACCCTTCCTGCCCTGCAGGAAGGGCCAGAGATCCCTAGATATTTATCCCTACCAAGGTCTCCTGTCTCCCATAGCAGGACCCACCACCTAATATTTTCCATCACTTCTTGCTCTGGCTTGATAGCAGGATCCACCATCTAATATTTCCCACTATTTCTTGTTGGCTTCTGGCAGACTCCTGCCTTAGGCAAATGGTAAATTTGCCTGTGCCTGAGAGACAGCAATTGAGTAGACATAGGGTGACAACATCCACTCCCCCTAAATGTCCCCCTGACATGTTTTTTGCCTGGAGACATTGTTTTCTTCTAAATCAGCATTATAGCATTAGAGCTCCATTTTTATGTCACAGAATCACAGAAATTAAAACAAAATCCCTTGCTGAGTTGTAAGGGATCCACAAGGATCATCAGGTCCATCTCCTGGCTCTGCATAGGACACCCCCAAGAGTCACACTGTGTGCTGGAGAGCATTGTCCAAACACTTCTTGAACTCTGTCTGGCTTGGTGCTGTGACCACTGCCCTGGGGAGCCTGTTCCAGCACCCAACCACCCTCTGGATGCAAAACCTTTTTCTAATACACAACCTAAACCTCCCCTGACACAACTTCAGGCTATTCCCTCTGGTCACCCCAGAGAAGAGATCAGTGTCTGCCCTTCTTCTTCCCCTCACAAGGAAATTGTAACTGCAGTGAGGTCTCCCCTCAGTCTCCTCCAATCTGAGCAGACCAAGTGACCTCAGCCTCTCCTCATAAGGCTTCCCTGCAAAGTCCTTCATTATCTTCATTGCCCACCTTTGGACACTCTCTAACAGCTTAATGTCTTTCTTATATTGCAGTGACCAAAACTGCACACAATATTCAAGGGGAAGCTCCACCAGGTCAGAGCAGAGCAGGACAATCCCCTCCCTTGACCAGCTGGTGATGCTTTGCCTGATGCCCCCCAGGACACAGTTGTCCCTCCTGGCTGCCCGGGCACTGCTGACTCACATTCAACTTGCCATGACCAGGTCTCCCAGGTCCCTTTCCATGGCACTGCTTTCCAGTATCTCATTCCCCAGCCTGCACATACATCTGTGGTTGCCCCATCCCAGATGCCAAACACACTTGCCCTTTTTAAAATTCTTACAGTTGGTGACTGCCCAGTCATCTAACTTGAGTTCTCTCTGCAGGGCCTTCTGCCTTTTTTGCTGGACTACCAACAATTAGGAATTGGCTGCTTTTGTGTGCTTAGGAGGTGGTACTTAAAAAGTAACCAACACAGATGGCCCCCAGCACCTTCAAAAGCATTTTCCCCGGAGATTTCATTCACTAGTTCCCTGAGCCCAGCTTGAACTTATTGATGGCTTCCATTTTCAACCTTGTAACTGTTTTACTGACACTTACAGATAGAAGCAAACAAAAAATACACTAGCCAATTCTGTTGTTCAGTGAAGATCTAGATGTACCCTATGCGTATGTTTGCCATAATTGAAAGTTTATGTAGCTAAACCTTACCCCTGATGTGCAGGCTAATAAATATGCTTGAAGTTTAGTTTTGACTTAGCATGTTTTAATTGAAAAGGTAACTTTTTAGGGTATTTCTGATTCTTTTAGCTGGCAGTCAGAAATAATCTTGTCTTCGCCTGCTTGTTTCCCCATGGTTTTGAAATTTGTTAGAAATTCTGTATCTTTCCATCTATGACCTGATTTAGCTGTCAATGGAGTTGGCAGGAGTTTTTCCACTGGCTTCATCCAAAACCAGATCAGGCCACTAGAGAGCAAATGATAAATTACATTCATAAGCTGGATGTTACCACAGGCACAAGGAAATGCGCACACAAATTTCTGCCTAGGCAGTCTGCAGCTCAGTATCCTTCCCTCAGTAACATCAGGATGGCCCTCTGTGGCACAGTGAAAGGTGTGTCTCTAAAGTGATATTGGGGTCTCCATCTGAGGATTTATTGGGGGCAAGTATTGAGACCTTGTCAAGGGAATTGCTGAGAAAAGTGTGCTGCTTCAGCAATGCCTGGCCATGAACAGCAGCCCATCTTACTAGAGTTCCTGTTACTAATATTTAAGGCCACCCAGTTCGCTGATTTGTCCTATGTCCTTTTTTTTTCTTTTTCTAGCACTATCAGTAACAAAAGCTGGAGTGTTTTTTGCATGAGGATATTACATTTTTTCACAAAAAATCATTTCTTCTTATGGCACTTGGTGCAATAGTCTAGTCAAGGTGTTAGGACATGGGTTGGACTCGATGATCTTGGTCTCTTCCAACCTAGTAATTATGTGACTCTTCAGTAAAATGGTGTAGTTAGGTAGTAGGTTTCCAAAAACACATAATTTCAAAATTCTTTACTAAAGCAGACTATTCCTCAGTTTAAATATATCTTTCAAGATCTTTCAGTATTTAAAGTGTTCTTTAACCAGCTATTAAATATTTTTCAACTTCAGAGAGTAAAAATATCATTGAATGTATGAAGTGAGAAACTTTTTTTAAACTAAAACCATGACAATAATCTATCTTTTCCCAGAGAACATTTCCCCCATTATCTGCCTTGACAAACAACTAGTCTCACTAATAAATAATTCAGCAGCAAAAGACTCCAGGGCTGTCTCTACAAAGTTATGGCATACATTAGCCAATCCCCTCAGCTAGGCAGGAGGTTTTGGGAGATTTAGCCTTGAAAAAATGGCATTGCTAAATCCCTGGATGTCTCCTTAAAAACTGTCCCCTAAATTTTTGTGTCTCTGCAGTGAGAAACTGACTGCTCCAGTGGAGAAATTAGGACTAAAATAGGCTCCGGGTTTTTTCCCCCCCTGAAGGTTAGTTCTTTCAGAACCCATTAAGGCTGTCTGAATATCCTATTTTACATAATCCTTTATCTGAAGTAAGATTAATTGGGAGGTTGTTTTTAAATTGTTTGTGTGGTTTTTCTTTTACCTTGCTAAAAGAAATATTTTAAGTGCCTGTCAGGTTAAAAGAGAAATAATAAACATTCTCATCACTAAAGAGAAACTGTACTCCGTGACCAAACTACCTGTGTTAAATTGTCTGTGGGTACAGAATATTCAACATAAATTCTCAAAAGCTGGAGGTATCACACTACTTTCAAATTGTCTCAAGGATCTTTCTTTCGAATGTGAAGATTTTGGTTAAGGGATGAAAAGGCTGAGAATAATTAGTACTGTACTTCTAAACATTTTACCCCAGGTTAATTATTAAAACCACCCATTCAGCAGCAGTGCAGTAGCCTGAGAGGAAGCCAACCCTGTGAGTTTCCCAGCCCTGCAGGATTCCCACTCCCTGCACATTTGTACCCCTAATTTTGACTTCTCACTGCTTCTACCTTCAGTGCTGTGCAGTTTTAGAAGGTTTGGATTATGTGAAATTCCAGTAGTCATTTTGATACAATGAAAGCTCTACTAACAAAAAATACTTGGTTTTAGTAACAATTTTATCTTTTAATGATAAAGTTTCAGCAAATTTGTTATGAAGGCTTTTTTGCTGCAGGTAGGCTTTGTGGAACTGTGAAGACAACGCATGAATTGATGTATACATTTTCTGGCCTCAGGGTACAGCTGGATGTTAACATGACACACTTTTATTCTGGATTTGGGAGGAGGGGGGGTGTATCTACACCGTGTCTCATAGAAAATTTAATGATAACCAAAGCCATATCTGTCTACACACCCAAACCTACAACATCACACAGACATACAGAGAGTGGATAGGGAAAGATTTTATTGTTGGGGTTTTGTTGTTGTGGGCTTGTTTTTTATTTGTTTGGTTTCCTTTTTTTTTTTTACTGATGGAAAACTGAAGTGAATTAAGTAATTTAAGCAAGGTCACACAGGGATATAGGAGAAGACTCAAATTCTCTGCACTCTGAACAAAATCATCATCTTGGTCAACCAGTCACTTCCATTTTTCTGGTTCTATAAGAAACTGCATGTGTTGATTTACTGTTGAGAGACATCAGGGGAAAAAACTTCAGTTAAGGCTCGGTGGTTGGCTGCCCAGTCTATTGGTAGACTTTAATTTTGTGAGATAGAAATTAAGAAAGCAACTGTAGCATGTGAGGGCACTGCAGTATCTGAACCCAGAGAAAACTTTTCATTACAGATTGCTGAATTTTCCACCAGTCTTGTCCATTTTAGAGGCATCAGAATAATTAATGCAAAGAAGACAAATCTTGTAATGGAAAGTCCCTTGTTCTGATAAAAAAAGAGCTGTAGGTAGTGAGGTTTCCACAATCATATTGCCTGCTCCCATTTATGTCATTTTTTTTTTAAGATTCTAATTATCAGTCGCTGAAATTAATTCTCAGTGTCAACTGCAAAAAAGACTGAAAGCCTTCATCATGTAGACTTTACACAGTGGGCCAAAGAACTCATGATGTACTCCTATTCAGTTTTCAAATGAGTTTATCTTTTGAAATTAGTAGTTGGAAAGAAAATTCTGGAGCATGCAATCACTCAGGGAGAACCAGTGGTAAAAAGGGGTTAGAAAACCTTAGAACTTGTTCTTGTTTTGATTTTCTAGGGCATGCAGGCCTTGTCAGAAGCATCCTTTCAACCAAAAAAACACAAAAACCAAAACCAACTGATCATATGAAAGACTAAAGCAAAATTAACTGGATTAGTACCTAGTTTCAGTTTAAACTTTACCTTGACACAGAAGTGTTGCATATTCCTTTTGTTGTCCCACAACCAAAAGATGTAGTTTGGTTTATCTATTCTGGCTACTGTGGAAGTATTTGGAGAGTCTTGTGCTGTTTCTGCACAAACACCTTGATGGAGGAAATACACTCTTTCTTCCACAAATATTCTCATGTGTAAGTGTGATGTGTATTTTCTGCACTACAGAGAGCAATAAAGGCATCTTGTAACTCCTTGTTGAAAAGGAATAGAAAGGGGACTAAGAAAGTATAAAGAAAAACTGCTACTTAGCAGTAAAATATTTTTCAGAGTCAGAGTTTGAAATTTGCCATGATTACAAATTTTCAGTTATAAATAAGCAGTTATTAAAGTGAGAATTTTCAGTTATTCTTGTTAGTTAGGTGCTGAAGGTAAACCAATTCTCAATAATATGAGTTCAAAAGCACTTGGATGAATCGCTGTTAAATGTATAAGCTGCAGACTGAATGAATGTAGCAAAGAAAAATTGTGACAGTATGTCCCATAGCAAGAAAGTCTGTTTACCATTTTTAATAGGAAAGATATATCTTTCCAAACTCATACAAACAGAGCCTTAAAACATAATCTGTTTTCCTAGCCAGGATAAAATTCCATATATATCCAATCTACAGCTATATGATTGTGCACAAAGCATACAACACTTACTGTTAATTTCCTCTTACATTTTATTATTATTTATGTGAGGGCCAAAAAATGTAATCAGGACTCAGATCTAATATGCCTGATAGTATAAAAACTGCATAGGATACATGTCTTGCACAACAAGCCTATAGCAAAAGAAAGATGTTAAGGTCTGTAGTTATGCACATGTATCTAGTTACTACCTTGACACCCTTACACTGTTTATCTAATGAATTACCAGGCCAGTTACCTTTGAGATTACACAATAAATCTGAATTGCCAGATCTGAAAGCAATACCAAGTTTCTGGCCCTTGTCTCACCATGACTCAGTATCAGAGCAGGACAAGGAGCCTGGCAGCCTCTGTAAGACCTTGGCACGCTGGCTAAAAAGGAGCCCAGGCCTTTCTTTTGGTGGATTCTAGATCTGAATCCATTGTTGGATGAAACTTTAAAATGAGTCCTAAATCAATGCACAAAATTGTTCTGAAATGAAGTGTCCTGAGGTGTTTGGAATGCTCCACCACTCAGATTCTGGTTTTTCAGAATGGGTGTGAAAATGTTTCATGTAGAAACAATCCGGTTTTTGGTTTAAAAAAAAAAAGGGGGGGCAAAAGAAATTCAGCAATTTAATTTAAAAACTTACTAACATTTTAAGCCTGAGTGTAAGTTTTGCTGTGAAGAAACAGCATTCACCTCAAATTTTTGGAAGAAACATACATGTGTTTTCCTTAAGGTTCTATGCTGTCCAATTTTGTCATGTGCTAATCAGGCATTTTGGAGGTTTTTTGTTTTCTCTCTCCTATTTGTCTTCCTTTAATCATCCATTCACTTTGCTCATTTGTTTCTCTTTAAAATATAGATAAATTGGTGCTCTCAAAGGGAAAAAAATCCTCTGCTATGCACTGGATCCGCAGTGGAAAATAAAAACAACGCAGAAACCAAATTATCTCTGCAAACATGAAAGGTTGAGCTTTCATGCAGGAGAATTCCTGCAACCTGTAAGACCCTGGAGAATCAGTTACTCCTTCTTTGTTAGTTGTAAAAGTACAATGTTGTTGAAAGTCATCCCTGGCTGTGATTCACAACTGGAAAACTTATTCATATACTGAACTAAATGCCAGAAGGAGTGAGACAGGGCTGAAAATGAAGTTCTTGAAGAGAAATGTCTCCGAGAGTGAGACCAAGTGAAGATAGCTTTATCTCCTTCAGATTAACAAAGGAGATAAAGCTATTTTGAAAAGTGTGAGGTTTGAAAACTTTTTTTGTTGTTGTTGCTTGCTTGCTCAATGGGTTATTCTGATTGATTATGGAAGGATGCCTAGTAGAGAGACTGTCTTGGAGTGACTTTATAATGTATCTCATATCCTTATTTTATGCCAGAGACTCTTCCACATATTGCTAGGATATTCCTTGTCTGCATTTGTGAGGGAGGCAAGACTAGCCTTCCAATCTCTTCTGAGAACCAAGATATTGACAAACCTGTTTTTAAAAAGCTGAAGCTTACTAGAAAATATCAAAGGGCGTGTTTGGACACTGTTTGAGAAGATAGAGTTCTGACCTTTCACAAAGGCAAGACAGGGGTATAAAACAAATTGCCTTAAAAAAAATTAATTAGGAATTCAGACCTGACTTTAATCTGTACACGAAGCTTGCAGTAAGGTTTACAAAGGTTTATGCTTAGAGCAGGTGCACAGCTCCCTGGAGTTAAAGAAAAAAAATGGAGGTAAGAAATACATGAAAGTTCCATTGCAGTAATTATTAATAAGTGACCTAGGTTCTGTTATTCAGAAAATAAATGTCCAGTACAGTTCTTTCAGACACTAATTGTCATTTTACAGCAAACACAAATAGGCAAAACAGAATTGCAAAATGGATTAAGCCTTGATAAATGCACTGTGTGACCTGTGGAAGTTGAAAAAATCTTTTGGTTGAATGTAAATCTCCTAATCTCTCTTTAGAAAATGAGGATGATATATATTCTCTAAGACTTTTCTCAATAATGGCAATTAAAAAAGCCTTGCCATTCTGGCAGAATCTCTGTCTGTAAACTCAGGATCACTCGAGGTTCTGAATCTCCACTTGGTCCAAATGAACAGAAGAGAGAAAGTACTTGATTTTTTTAAATCTTTCATCTAATTGCTTTTCTTAAGAGATGGATATGTTCTGTTGACTCTTTTTTTGAGGACCACCTCTGCCAAAAGCAGGAAGAATGCTCAAGAGTTAATAGCCTTATATCAAACTTATTAAAAGCTAAACTGCACATCTGCTTTGAATTCCCTGAAACACCAGTTCTAGTTAAGCAAATTAAGATGTTGACTTTTTCTTTGTAAAGTAGTGAAAATCTGGAGTATGACAAGTGGAAATATTAGTAAGACTATTGGGAAGTTTTGGTAGTCTGTGCTTGTGAATTTTAATGTTTAGCTGAAAACAGCTCTTGAGTAGAGTCCTAATGCATCTTTTATGTTCAATTTTATGATGTGCATCAGGCAGTGCCAAAACATACATATTACTACAGATGTGCTAAGAAGGGTTAAAGAGTTGTGCAAAATATCTGTCTAATGTGCTTGAAAATTCAAGAATATTTTGGGGGAAAAAGAAAAACAAAATATATGCCCCATAACAGTTTACTGAGTACAAACAAGAAGTTACAAATGCAAGACGAATTCATTGTTTTTTCACAGGAAAGGGAAGGGAAATGTATGATCTGTCCTCAACTAGATCCTTTTTACTACAGTGATACTGGCATTGTGATTATACAGTCTAGGCACTGGCTTTCAAAGTTAGGGAGAACATCCCTAAAAATAACTCTGGTGATGTTCCAGTTTGAGTGTTTTTAGAATTTGACCCAAACACCTATTCCTTGAAAGACATATCCAGATCACAGGAGGAAGAGAGGTGAAAATATATGTTTGGAAAATTTTATCTCTGAAAGATAGGAACAGCCTCTTCTAAATCACATTTCTCGTGCATATAAAAACTTTTTCTCAGGCCTGAACCCTGAGAGTAATGTGGGAGCACAAAAGAAAAATATTCTGCCTAGAGTAGTAGAGCTGTGAGCCCTCAAAAAAGCTCACAGCATTTAANTGAGTCCCAGGCACTGTACCTGGACCTTATTATTTTAAATATAAAGAGCAACTACGGTTTCTAGTGGGTGAAAAGATCAGAGGATACTTGTTACAAAAATTACCTGAAAACATTTCATCAGATATTAAGTGGCACTTTTTTCTATTTGGCCATTAAATATACCATTAATCTCTCAATAGTTAAATTGCTCAGTTTTTCCTCTCCACACAGACCCGCTGACTCCTCCTATGTCATTAAGAATTATGTAGATGAAAACCTGATATGAGTAAAAGAAAAACTGTGCAATTCCATTAGTTAACATTAAATCACAAAATTAGTTCAGTGGTTGTATATTTCATATTGAGAATCTGAGTATACTGGCAGTGACTGAGGAGACAACTCCTCAGTATTTATCTTGTAGTTATAGAGTGTCTCATTAATTTTTTAATATCTATGATGTCAGTGTTCAAGGCTCTTATCTTTTGGTTATTAACATCACTGGCACATGCTTTGGGGATCACAAAATAATAAGCCAGGTGCTAGTTTCTGCTTTTATCTTTTCTCCTGTTGAAACCCCCGTGATTTTAATTTGTAAAGATGAAGGTTTAAAGCTCCATTTTTTTCTTTCTCTGGGGAGGTGCCCTTAATAGTTTTAGCAGTATGTGTTGAATATCTGGTTCACTTCCTGACGGTAGTGGTGGTTTGAAAAGCCTTTGGATTTGTATGGCATAAGCTTCTGGTACTCACTGGTGGTTTTTGCCTGCTGGAGACTTGTAAGTATCATCACTAATCCTGGGAGATTTCTGAGGACAGTGTCAGTAGGAGAACATACAGTCACTGAAGCAACAGTCCAGTACCTCCTTTAAAACCTGGAAAAGCCATGTCAAATGCATCATAGTTTTAAAAAAATCTCAGAAATTTGCTTTCAAATTNTTCTTGTCTTGATTTTTAGAAGATAATTTTGTAAGATAATTATTGTTTTGTAAGGTGTGGGGAGAACATGACCCTAGGGCTGTTGCAAGCCTGGAAAGAGTAGTAGCGAAATTTTGGTTAGTTGTGTCTGGGCAACAAGCCCCTTGAAATCTTGTGAAGAAAAAGGTCTCTAGAGGCCTCTAAGATACTCAGTCCCAAGACTTTTCTTCTTGTGCTGTGACAGTGTAGCCCAAATTGTTT